>CAUYRH010086309.1:0-12779 GCA_963574655.1 Perodicticus potto
GTCCCAGGGAGTTGTTTTGACGGAACTTCTTAGGGCGTGGGTCTTCGTCAGTTACAGCCAGCTGTCCAATGAAGACCCAGGCCCTGGAAACTGACATGATATTGACCAGTCAGATGTGCAGGAAGAGCAGACAGCAAGGCACCATTCATGAAATTTACCAGCAAGAAGAGCATGGGAAGGAGACAGCAAGGCACCAGTGTCTTCCGCACAGGTGTCCGGCCCTTCCGCAAGCTGGTTTCTCCATCTGCCACAGCATCAGCGCTGCCAGGGCCAAGGCAGCAGTTGTAGGGCTACCTTGTCCTGCATCACTTCCAGGAGGCTCCAGAGGGCTTCCCAGCCCCTCTGCCAGGTGAGGACACAGGGAAAGTACCATTTGTGAGGCAGAGAACCCTCATCAGACACTAAATCTCCTGGCACCCTGACCTTGGACTTCCCAGCCTCCACAACCATGAGCAATACATTTCTGCTGTTCATAAATTTTCCACACTAAAGTATTCTGTTAGAGCAGTACAGATATAATCGTGATTTTTTTCTGAGAAGTGAACTAGAAGTGGGGGTGGAGGTTAAAGGTATTTTTAGGTTTATTATTTTGCATTTTATTACAATAACAATATCATCATGATTACTTGGATAATTAGAAAGAATACTTCAAATCATAAGTGGAAGATTTCCAAAAGAGACATTTCCTAAGCAAATAGATGCATATGTGTATACAACTTCAGTATGTCCAAAAAGTTAAAATCATGCAAAATTATTTTATCTTGAAGCAATAAAAATGGAAATTATTAATAAAAGTCTAAATAAAACATTCTTACCAACTGATAATTTGAAAGTACTCTTGTAAACATTGGAAGAAGAATGGAAAAATAAATAGTATTCGGATTCCAGAAGATTGGGAAGATAATGGAATTGCTAACAACAGATGGATTTCTACAAAGTCATCCTCAAAGATAAACCTGCATCTTTAAATACTTTCATTATCAAACAGGAAAAAAGAAGATCAAAACTCACAAGTCAATGAGTTATTTTTAAAGCAGTTCCAAGAAAGAACAAAATAGTGCAGATAATAGCAGAAATTATTATATCAGAAAAGAGAAAAATGAGAATTGTTAAGTAAATTAAGAGCTAAGAAATAAGAAAAATAAAGAGCTAAGTCTTTTAGAAATCCAACACAACAGACCAAACTGGCTAATCTAGTTACTACAAAGCGAGAGAGGACAAGAAATAGCAATTTAACAAAATTTTAAACCTTACAGAAAAGATAGCAAATGCACATGTAATTTTAAAAATGAATAAGGAATTCCTAGTATGGTGTATGCTAACAAATCTGAACAAAAACAGACAAATGATGAAAGTTGACATTATAAAAACTGAATGTGAATAAATAATTATTCCTAGGAAAAAAATTAAATAGAAAAGAATTACCTGTAAAGGAAGTTCCAAACTCAGGCCCCTTGTTGCAGGATTTCTGTCTTTGGCTTGTAGATGTGCATTGTGATCCTTGAGAAGGGCATAGTCACAGCCTGCAGTGTTTTCCAGCCTTACTTGTCCAAGCAAAGAACCATTTCTACCTGCCAGCATCTCTTAGGGATTGTGATCTGGAGTATATTCCTTTGGAAAGTAGGCTATAGACTATGAAAACTCATACAAAATCAAAAATGAAATACCAGTAAACAAAATTCAGCTGTATGTTCAGTCAACCATCCACAGATGGTTTCACATGGGAAAGGAAGAATGATTTAATATAATACAATTATTTAACATGGAAAAAGAAGAATGGTTCAATGTCATACAATGTATTACTTAGTTTATAATACAACACACCATAGGTCCCGAAATATCATCTGAATAAATGTTGAAATATTATTCAGAAAATTAAAAAATACATTCCTAATAAAAACACTCAATAAATAGTAAAGGCTCTTAAATGCATAAAACCACCATCCTTTACAACTAATTAACAATTCTATGTATCAAAGTCATAATAAACAAAATTTTTTTAAAAATTGTGAAAACATCTGTAAGATATTACAAAAGATTTTTTTAAATCAATAAAGACACTACCATCCCACATAAAATTTGGCAAAGGTCAACTCATTAATGAAGGAATATGATTTTAATGAAAACACACAAAAAAATGAAAAGGTGTTCAACTACATTACAATCAAAGAAATGCAAAATTAAGACATTACCACTTTTATCTTTCAGATTGAATAACATATGTGTGTAAAAACATCAGAAAAAATATTGTGTGAGAACAATTCTACAAATAACAAATATAAACTTAGACAAGATATAAAAATAACAACTATTTGAAGACACCAGAGGACAAAAGGCTACAGAAAATGAAAAGGACTTGCAAAGAAGAGAACTATACTTATTAACATTCATGTTTGTACAAGAAAAATCCCTAATTCTTACAATTCAGGACTGCTAAAACTTAAACAGAAAGCTGAAGACTTATTGGCGGAGGGGTTAAAGAACAGAGATTGGAGCTTCCAGTGCAGCTAGAAATAGAAGGGAAATCCTGAAAAGGAAAGAGCCACAGAGAGAGACTCCCCCAAATCTTTGTATGCATGCTGCTCAAATCTTTGGCTGGCAGCTGCACCACACAGGTACAAAGGAAGCTCCAAGGACTTCAGCACAAAGCTGCTGCTGAAAGGCTGAAATAAATTAGCAGGTATTTCAGCTTAGAAATAGCTGAGGAGTTATTAGAAATAGCTCTATAGGAGAAGTGGAGTTTGAAGTTTATGTCTAGCAAAGTTGATTGCCTTCATGAGTAAATACCAACACAATTCAGAAGATAACAGTTCAGATACTGTACAACGAATCTATACAATGTCCAATATAAAACAAAAATTACTAGAATCACAAAGATAATAAGCAATAGGTAAACAGCATTACATAGTTAATGGAAATCACCCCAAAGATGACCTGAATACTGGAAACTGCAGAAGGAAACTTTATTTGTAACAGCCGTATTACAAGTATGTTCAAGGACTTAAAAGAAAATATCAGCATAATGAGTAAACAGATGGGGGAATCTCAACAGGGAAGGGAAAACTATGTAAAAGAAATGAATGTAAATTCTAAAACTGGAAAATAGAGTACCTAAAACCAAAACCAACTGGAGGATATGTCAGAAGGCAAAAGAAACATTTAGTGAACTTGAATGTTAGTGAATAAAAATTAGCTAATCTGAAGAACAAAAAATAAAAAAAATTTAAATGAATAGAGCCTCAGTGACATGTGAGACAACATCAAATAGTTTAACACAAGTGTAATTAGGATGTAAGGAGACTAAACCAAGAATGGAGCAAAACACCCTCCAAATTTTAATAATAATAAAAAATCCCCCAAATCAATGAGAACTATCAACTGACAGATTCAAATAGCTTGGAAAACTTCAAGCATGATAAATACAAACAAAATTATACGTAGGAATATTATAGCCAAACTGCCAAAACTCAAAAGTTTTTGAAGAGTAAATCTTGCAATCAGTCTACAAAAATAATAGATGATATTCAGAGGTCAATGGTGCTAATTAATAGTGGAGACCAAGAAGCAATGCATCAACTTCTTTAAGTGTTGAGATAGAAGAATAGTTGGTCCAGAACTCTGTGCCCAGAGGAGCTATCTGTGAAAGCTAGAGGCAAAGTGAAGATTTTTAGAAAATGAATTGAGAAGACTCATCCCTAGCAGAGCTGCATGACATCAGATGCTCTCAGAACTTCTTATGGGTGGTGGGAAATAGCATCACAGGGGATCTCAGATGTGTAGGAAGGAATTAGGAGAAACAAAAATGGCAAAATTGTTGGTAAATATAAAAGGTTATTATCTTTCCTTAATTTTTTAAAAGTACAACTCTTTAAAGCAAAAATTGTACTGTGGGGTTAATAACACAAGAAGATGTCAATAATAGCCCAAATGACAGGTGATGGGGAATGATAACCCTCCACACACACACATACAATGGAGTAAATTAAATGAATATAAAATCAAGTTCAATTAACCCTAAGAAATCAGGAAAAGAAACAATTACTAGACCTAGTCAGTAACTATTGGGATCCCAGCCTGAGAGCAGCATCAGCTGAGGCCTGTGGAAACTGGCAGCAATCCACTGAAGAAATATAAAGTTAGGAGCAATGGTAAAGAAAGACAAGAGACATAGAGTAGCATTAAAAGTGGGAGCTCAGGGGTCCATTGCCTGTGGGATTCCAGCAATGGCCCAGAGTGTTTGCTCCACTCTGATAATTGAAGTCTACTTGCCCAGAGGGTATGAGGGAGGGACCAAAGACGTCAGGAAATTCTCAGATTTATCGGATCAGCTCCTATTGTTATTTTTATTAACCTTAAGGGTGGCCTTCAATAATCTGAAATGTGAGCCTTGTATTGGGAGAGCCTCCTGCTTGAGGTCACACACACAGTTTCCAAGTAAGCGCCACTAGTTCTCTGTGGAGCAACACACCACCGGTGTTAATCTCCTCTGAGGGATTGGTGGGAGGGAGGCATTTTCCTCCCATCACCACCACAGAGGATTTTCCTCTGCGATAAGGGATATAAGTTCTTCTGCCCATATCTTAGACCTCCAGCTACTCCCTTGGTTTCTGCCCCCAGGCAAATGCAAATCTCCACAAAGGGTATCTACTTTGCCTATTTAAGGGGCAGGAAATGCCCCAGAAGATGTATCTTTTCTAGGACTTGCCACAATCTCTTCTATGGCCATTACTCTCCTCAGAGTGCTCACAGACCCAGCAAGGTATTTGTAAGCTGTATCCCCAACAGGCTAGAATTTCAGAAAAGGCAGAAAGCTTGGTAGCAATGGCTAGCTTAAATGTAAACTAGCTGACTTTTCTTTGTTCCAACTCACTCAGCTTACTTTTTAGTTTTCCTCTTTTTCTGGGGGTGCTTTCCTTTGCCAAGAATGGGGTCTTTGGTCCCCATTCTCCCAGCAAGTAACTTTTCATAAGATCAAAATTCAGCATCACTTCACAAAAATCAGTTTATTACCAAATGTATTCAGAAAAAAATAGGGAAATTACATTAAAATGACAATTCCATTTATAATGACATGAAAAAACTAAATAGGTTAGGAATTTACAAAACATTGTACTAGGTGCCTGATCTCTGTGATGTAAACTCAATTTTTTTTATTTAAAAACCTTTAAGTGGCAGTGTGGCTCAGTGGCTACAGTGCTGACCACATACACTGAGGCTGGCTGGTTTGGGCCAGCTAAACAATGACAACTGCAACAAAAAAATAGCCAGGAATTGTGGCAGGTACCTATAGTCCCCAGGTACTTGGGAGGCTGAGACAAGAGAATCGCTTAAACCCAAGAGTTTGAGGTTGTTGTGAGCTATAATACCATGGCACTCTACCAGGGGTGACAAAGTGAGACTCTGTCTCAAAATAAATAAATAAATACCTTTAAGAGACAACTTAAAGAAAATGTTAGTAAATGGGAAGATATAACAACACAGAAGGGAAGAGGTCAGTATTGTTCTGATGTCGAGTCTTTCCAGTTGAACTCAGATTCAATGCCATCCCAATCAAAACCTCAGAAGGCATTTTTCTGGAAATTATCAAGTTGATCTTAAAAGCTTTTTGAAAATGCCAAGGACCAAGAAGAGAGAAAGTATTCCTGAAAGGGAAGAGCAGAGCTGGAGGAACCATGCTACATGATTTCAGAACTTAACATCAACTATAGTAACTGAGAGAGTGTATTTGGTGAAAGAATAGACAGATTGTTCAATGAAACAACAAAAAGGTCCAGAAATAGACTCACATGTACAAGACCAGCTGGTCTTTGAAAAATGTCATCCAGTGGCGGCACCTGTGGCTCAAAGGAGTAGGGTGCCAGCTCCATATGCCGGAGGTGGCAGGTTCAAACCCACCCCCAGCCAAAAACTGAAAAAAAAAAAAAGAAAAGAAAACCGTCATCCAGCGAGAAAGGGACAGTGACACACACACAGTGCTGACCCTGGTAGATAAACTGGGGTGGTCGCCCATCCCAGGCTGATGCCAAATGCAGAGATTATATTGAGATGGCTTAAACCTAAGAACTAAAGATGCAGAAACTCTAGAAGAAAAATGTAAGATAATAGTTCCATGACCTCAGAGAGGCAAAGATTTCGTTGAAAACAAAAAACTACAATCCTAGAGGAAACAACCACCATCAAAAAAAGGTAAATTTGACTTCTGTGAAAATAAAAACTCTGGCCTTCCAAAGACGTGATCAAGAAATCAGAAAAGACAAAGCACACACTGGGAGAACATAGCCACATTCCAGGCATCTGGCACAGGGCTGGACCCAGAATGTACCACATATGACATAAGCTATGTGAGCTGTGATGCCATAGCACTCTACCACTCACCTGCAAATCCGTAATAAAAACACAAAGAGCAATAAAACGGGCAGCAGACAGTTCACAAAACGCAAACTGCAATGACTGGATGGGATCGTGAAAGGTGCTCTCGCTGTCAGCCAGCAGGAAATTTGGATGGAAGTCGCCGTGGTGTGACTTTTCCACCCGCTAGAATAACTAGAATGGAAAGCACTGAGGATACCCAGTGTGGCTGAGCTGAGCTCTCTGCCAGCTGGTGGGATGGGAAAGCCATTCTGCCACTTTCTTATAAAGCCAAGTGAGCCACCCCTGTGACTCAGCCACCCACTCCCGGCATCTCTGCACATCCAAAAGAGATGGGGACTGTGTCTGCACAAAGGCTTTCTGTGTTTGCAGCTGCTCTTCAGGTAACAGCCATGCCCAGGTATCTGTCAGTGGGATAGCAGAGACGCGAGTCGTTACACCAGCACAGGCGAGTGTCACTCCACGGGAGAAACAAGCCGGCTGCGGAACACACAGCAAGGTGGAAAGTCTCAGACCATCTTCTTGATCAAAAGGAACCAGAAACAAGAGTGCCTGGTGAATCATCCCATCTATATGGAGCTCAAAAATAGACAAACTAATTCATGATGACAGGCATCAGAACAGTGGTTGCCTAAGGGCTGGGGAATTATTGAAGGGGGAACACGGCAACTTTGGCGCATGACGAAATGTTTTATGTCTTGATTATGGTGATGATGATTACATGGGCACATAGGGCGTTTATGTCCATCAAAAGTCATCAGGTACGGCCCTTGACATCTGGGCATTGCCTTCAATGTAAATTCTTCCCCTTCCTCCTACTCCTCTTTCTTCTTCTTCTTCCTTCTCTCTTTTTCTCCTTCTCCTTCTCCTCTCCCCTACAATGAATATTAAACTCCATTTAGCAGTTGTTTTTCCTCTGGGGTTTACGTTCCCATTTCTGAAGATGTCCCCTATTTAGGCTTAAGAAAACACCTAACTTACTGGGGATAACATGGGCTGGCGTCTCACTTTGCAGTGTGAGTCAACAACGTCGGGAGCCGTGGTGCAGCCTGTGCAGGAGGCCGTTGTCGGGGATGCACTGGGGTGAGGCGCAGACACAGACTCCTGCTTGCACACACCCCGCGTGGAGACTCATGGTGCCAGCCCTGTCACAGAGAGGGGCTGAGAGCAGCTCTGAGCAGTTAGCTTGATCCCGCTAGCTAAACTGGGGCCAACTCAAGCATCCAGATAATGATGGTAACAGATGGAAATTGAACACAATAAGAAATTTTGAGTCGGCTCAGCGCCTGTGGCTCAACGGGCTAAGGCGCCAGCCATGTACACCTGACCTGGCGCGTTCGAATCTAGCCCGGGCCCACCAAACAGCAATGATGGCTGCAACCTAAAAATGGCCAGGCGTTGTGGTGGGCGCCTGTAGTCCCAGCTACTTGGGAGGCGGAGGCAAGAGACTCGCTTGAGCCCAGGAATTGGAGGTTGCTGTGAGCTGTGATGCCACAGCACTCTATCCAGGGTTACAGCTTGAGGCTCTGTCTCCAAAAAAAGAAAAAAAAAAAATAGAATTTGCTAGGCATGGTGGTTCATGTCTGTAATCCTAGCACTTTGGAAGTCCAAAGCAAGAGACTCGCTGAAGGCCAGGAATTCGCGAACCACCCTAGGCAATAGCAAGACCCCATCTCTACAAAAACAAAACAAACAAACAAACAAATATTAGCAGGGTGTTGTAGCATATGCCTGTAATCCTAGCTACTCAGGAGCTGAGGCAGGAAGATCATATGAGCCTAGAAGTTGAGGGTACAGTGAGCTACGATGATGCTATGCTGCACTCTAACCCAGACAACAGAGATTCTGTCTTAAAAAAAAAAAAAAGGAACATGTATTTTATCTCAAGACACACTGCTACCATGCAAACCTATCTTTTCTCAATAGTTGTTCTAGGTGAGGCAATGACAAAAAGGAAAAGGAAAAGCTAGAAAGCACAATGACTTTGGTCTTAAAAGGCTATAAACATATCCTCATATTCCAGTGTTTAATAAAAATAGAAGACAAGAGAGTAAAAGGATGCATTTGGTATTTCAGGACATTACAGTGCTGATTCACAGTGAGGAACCTGAGAGGTAAATACTTGCCAAAGTAAGCAATTACCACAGTCAGATTAACATTCTCAAAGGGATTTTGTTCACAATCCATACCCAGTAATGAAGCCCTAGAAGGACTGCCTTATTCACTTCTCTAGATGTCTAGCTAAAGGATAAAACATGACCTACTATGTGCTAGGTTCTCTAGGACTGATTGGGACACAGAAGTGGTACATTCCTGGACTGTTCACAATTCAGTTGTGTGTCATAAAACACACACAAGCATTCATTCAATTAGCCTTAAATAGGCAGGTGGCCAACTTTAAAAGGCAGGCTTTGTGCTAGAGAGATGAAGATAATAACAACCTCCTCCCTCAAAGATCTTACAGTCTGATGAGAGGCAGATACTTCAACAGGTAATTCTCATGCCACCCAGGAACATGTCTGCCTTGGACACAGCTCTATCCCCAGAAGCCAGAACAGTACGTAGCACATAGTAGGTGTTCAGGAAGAATGAAGCAGGAAAGGATGAAGGAAGAGCAGGCGAGGATCTGCCAGAAGAGTTGGGTTTGGTAGGAAGCATGACTCTAACACAGAGGTGGGGTCTGAGTGCACACTCTGACGCCTTTAATATCTCAAGCCTCAGTGTCCTGTGTGCTGCTCACCAGCTAAGATGAGGTAACATGCACAGGAACACTAGCTACGGCAATCTCTGCTCTGGAAAGCACAACCTGCCCAGTGCTACCTCTTCCGTTTATGGCAGGAATGGCACAGAACCACAGCAACAGGATTTTTTTTTTTCTTTTTTTTGCCTCCTCTTCTCCCTTTTCTAACCCTGCAGTATCTCCTTTTCCCAATACTTACTCAGATAAGACTCAGCGAATCAATCAGAAAGGAAATGGGAGGAAGGGAGAGGGGAGAGAGAACACCCTGGCTTGCTATGGAGAAAGGACGAGATCCTTTCACCCTTTGGAATGGACGCTCTCTGCGTTTCTACACTGGAAAAGAATAATGAAAGTCCCGAGCCAGGTACCTAAAAGATTCTTCTGGCTGGTCGTACTGCTTTTCTGGACTGCCTCAGAATCTTGACAATTAGGCTGAGTAATATTTTCTCCATCACCTGATTTGAATTTCCTTTACTAAATTAAAATAATTACAACACATTAACACTTGATTAGCACAAAATAAGTAGACTAAACCTAGCCTTAATAATATGACCTTAGATCATTCAATTTTTTTTTTTTTATTGTTGGGGATTCATTGAGGGTAAGAAACCAGGTTACACTGATTGCATTTGTTAGGTAAAGTCCCTCTGACGATCCTGTTTTGCCCCCAAAAGGTGCGGCACACACCAAGACCCCACCCCCCTCGCTCCTTCCCTCTCTCCGCTCTTCCTTTCCCCACCCCTCCCTCATTCTTTCTCTCTCTGCTCTCCCCTTCCCCCACCCCCAATCATCAAATTTCTTAAAAAAGATACAGAGGGTGCCAAAAAAAGTATATAAACTTTAAGAAAGAAAAAACTGTATTAAAATTGTAATACTCAAGTCAGGTTTGACTTCTGCAATCACAAGAAGTACTGGATGTGACTTGTATTATCTCTTGTTCACCAACTATGTATGGCTGTGTATGTGTTTTTAGACATAAAGTTGTGATTACCTATGAACGCACGCCTGTTTATGCACATTCAAGTGTTTATGCACAGACGCCGCCCCTTAAGAAAGGGACACATTGGGGCGGCGCCTGTGGCTCAGTGGGTAGAGTGTCGGCCCCATATACTCAAGGTGGCAGGTTCAAACCCAGTCCCGGCCAAATTGCAATGAAAAATAGCTGGGCGTTGTGACAGGCACCTGTAGTCCCAGCTACTCAGGAGGCTGAGGCAAGAGAATGGCTTAAGCCCAAGAGTTGGAGGTTCCTGTGAGCTGTAATGTCACGGTACTCTACCGAGGGCGACGTAGTAAGTCTCTGTCTCAAAAAAAAAAAAATTTTTTTTTCTTTTAGGATAAAAGATAAAAAAAAAAAAATACATCTGTATAAAGCATTTACCATGAATAGAGCTTACAGGACTGGAAGTTGCTCTGAATCAGTGAGTGAATGGAGAGTCAATGTGAAGGCCTAGCCCCAGGACACTACTGCATACCACTGTAGACAATTAGGCCATACTAAATTTATTTAAATTTTTTTCTTTCTTCAATCATTAGCTCACCTTAGTTCACTGTAACTTTTCTATTTTATAAACTTCCTACATTTTTTTTTAACTTTTTGACTCTTTCATAATAATGCTTAGCTTAAAACACAAACCTACTGGGGCGGCACCTGCGGCTCAGTGAGTGGGGCAGTGGCCCCATATACCGAGGGTGGGGCAGCCAAACTGCAACAAAAAATAGCTGGGCGTTGTGGCGGGCACCTGTAGTCCCAGCTACTCGGGAGGCTGAGGCAAGAGAATCGCCTAAGCCCAAGAGCTGGAAGTTGCTATGAGCTGTGACACCACAGCACTCTGTGGAGGGTGACAGAGTGAGACTCTGTCTCTAAAAAAAAAAGAACACAAACCTACTGTACCACTGTATAAAAATATTTTTTTGCAGAGTCTCACTCTGTTGCCTTAGGTAGCATGCTGTGGTATCATCATAGCTCACAGCAACCTCAAACTCCTGGGCTCAAGTGAGTCACAGTCCCTCCCCAGTAGCTGGGACTACAGGCACCTGCCACAAACCAGCCCAGCTAGTTTTTCTATTTGTAGAAATGGGGTCTCACTCTTGTTCAGGCTGATCTTGAACTCCTGAGCTCAAGCAATCCACCCACCTGTGGCAGGCACTTACAGTCCCAGCAACTCAGGAGACTGAGGCATGAGGGATCCCCTGAGCCTAAGAGTTTGAGGTTGCTGTGAGCTATGACACCATAGCACTCTAGCCTGGAGCAACACTGAGAGACTCTGTCTCAAAAAAAAGAAGGTGATCATTTGAGGGGGAAAAGATAAATAAAAAATGAAGAGGTAAACACACACCTGGCCCTAGGCCTACACAGGGTCAGGATCATCAAGACCGCACTAGGCAATAGCAATTTTTCAGCTCTATTACAATCTTAAGAAACCAGTTCATCATGGACCAAAAACATCATTGACTAAAACACTGTCCTATGGCATGTGACTGTATGTACATTCACCCACACACGTGGTATTTAAGCATGCGGCAGGGTATGCACCTACATATAAACACAAACCGCCTTCTGGTGGCTGAGGGAAGTGGGACAGACACCACCATGCACACAGAGGCAGGAAAGGCTGATCATGCGTCTACCCCAGAGACCTCCAAGCTCACCCTGCACAAATAACCAAGGTTCCATCCAATGAAGAAACTGTTAAGCTTCTAAGAAGACCCCTGGGATAGGGCTCAAAGTGCTCAAACTCCCTGTGACAGGCCACGTAGGAACCTCCCTTCCTTCCTCGAGAAAAACTTCCCTTTCAGATAACCAGAAGCACTGGAACTATTAAGGGGCAGGAAGCAGGGGCCCTTGAGTTGCTACCATACTTAGAAAAGACCACAACCTCAACCAGGGGAGCTAGGACACTCAGGCTCCTGTCCCTTATCTTCTGCGGCTAGGAAATGCTGCAAAGTCCAGGGTCATTAACTCAACAGGTCTCTAGTATCTAGAAGTACAAGTATCTAGAGCCTAAAGCCCAGTGCTCAGAGCTTCCTTCTTCTAACACTGCCTTACGTGTGTTTCACACCAACCCAAAGGGAAGCAGGGTGTACTTGCCTGCTGCACCAACATGTACATCTGGGGTAGGTCTGGTCTATGAAAATTAGGTCACCTTAAGGAGGTGATCAGGGTAGGGTGGTGATCAACTATGGAGGTTCTACTGCATTCAAAGGCATCATTCCTGGGTACCCACTAGTGTGATAAAATGAAAGGAGAAACTGGGTTTCAAAGAGAAATACAGGATTCGGTCTCTACCCTCCAAGAATTCACAACCTACTAAAGACAGAGATCTGAGTGACTGCTGGGATTTGCTGAATCATTTGACACTGGAATTGGCCAGTGACTGGGAGTTGGAAGGGACAGTGACTATGAAGGATAACAGAGTCTATTCCTGATACTATCTTTCAGGGTATAATGACCAGCTGACTCTAATAAGGTGGAAATTTAATAAGGATAAATGTCAAGTCATGCACTTAGGTCCAAAAAAAAAACTAAACAGGCTCGGCGCTTGTGGCTCAACGGGCTAAGGCACCAGCCACGTACACCTGAGCTGGCGGGTTCGAATCCAGCCTGGGCCCGCCAAACAACAAGGACGGCTTGTTGACATCTTTGGTTGACGGCTGCAACCAAAAAATGGCC
>CAUYRH010086311.1:0-27370 GCA_963574655.1 Perodicticus potto
TTGTGGCGGGCACCTGTAGTCTCAGCTACTTGGGAGGTGGAGGCAGGAGACTCGCTTGAGCCCAGGAATTGGAGGTTGCTGTGAGCTGTGATGCCACGGCACTCTATCCAGGGTGACAGCTTGAGGCTCTGTCTCAAAAAACAAAAAAAAAAAGTCATTTTTTATGTGTATGAAATTATTTACATATCTATAAAAAAGGGCAGAAGAATCTATCCTAAACCATCAACAATGCCTGTGTGGGAGGAAGTTACAGAGCCTTTGCTTTCTTTAAATTTTTCTGTAGTTTTAAGATTTTTTAAGCATGAATTTATAGTGTTCTGTTTATTTATTATAGAAAAAAAGAGTGAATTACTTTCGTAATAAGAAAAAGTGAATGACCATGTGTAGGGGAGGACAGAAAATTACTTGGAAGAACATAAATATGTTTGATAATTGAGGGCTGAGTACTTTAGGTGTGTATGAGGGGCATAAATGTCTCAAGTATCTCAAGTACAGGCTTATTCCAGATGCGCTCGGATTGATGTCTGAGACATGCCTTGGCCTGCTGACTGCATACTACTATCATTTCAGAATTTAGATTGTGTAGATCATTCAAACTGCAGGTATTTCTCACTGAACTACATTTTACATTAATGATTCAAATAACTTTGGTGCTCACTTAGGGAACTTCTAGAAACACAGTCTATGTAGGTCTTCTCTCAGGTATAAGAAAAACTACAATTAATTCAACCATATTCCACAAATATCTATCATCTCTACTAATTGTGCCTGAGGATTTAAAGGGGGTTTAAAGAAGCTTCCCTTCCTGAGGAAACATAACCTCAGTCCTCAGTGAAGATTAGAGCCTTTTGTTTAAAAACAAGAAAACAAGTCTCTCCTACAGCAGGTATAATTTGGAAATTAAAAACAAAACAACTTAGTGTCATACTTCACAGAACTGGAACTGGAAATTATTTTTATCTAGTCCTTTATTTCAGGGATAAGGGAATGAATGCTTAGTGAGGTTAAGGAACTTGGTCAAGATTAGAGGCAAATCTGGGCCTGAAGCCCGGATTTCCAAGTATATTACCCTCTCTTCTTAACTAGTTAATACTATCTGTGTTCTCCTAACATTGAAACCATTTCTTGTTTAGTTATTGGTTTTGAACATGATTTTGGTGGTGGAGACAGGAGGTTTGTCTTTCACCTTTTTTTCTCTTAAGTTATTCTTGGCTTTGGCCTTGGTTTTCTAATCTTTTTTTCCCTAGATACTTTCAAATACCCTTTTCACATTCTTCTTTCTTTTTGTAGCTCTTTTACAACCTGCCGTACAGCTACTTTGGTTTTTTGGGTTTATTTTGAGACAAGAGTCTCACTTTGTCACCCTGGATAAAGTGCGACGACATCTTAGCTTACAGCAACCTCAAACTCTTGGGCTCAAGTGATTCTCTTGCCTCAGCCTCCCAAGTAGCTGGGACTATAGGTGCCCACCACAATGCCTGACTATTTTTAGAAATGAGGTCTTCCTGTGGCTCAGGCTGGTCTCAAACTCCTGACTTTGGGCCGGGTGCAGGTCTTGTTCTTGCTCAGGTTGGTCTTGAACTCATGAGCTCAAGCAATCCACCTGCCTCAGCCTCCCAGAGTGCCAGGATTACAGGCGTGAGCCACCATGCCCAGCCAGCTACTTTGTTTTCAAAATCTTTAAAGACATTTTTTACTAATTATGAAACCTATATGTACTCATAAAAATCTACAAAAAACATACAACCCAGGGAACTTTTTCCCTTTACTTATTGATGTTTCTAAGTAATTTTTCTATGTTCACATATAAGACTTGACCTTGTTATTATTTATTTTTTTTGCAGTTTTTGGCCAGGGCTAGGTTTGAACCCACCACCTCTGGCATAGGGGGATAGAGCCCTACTCCTTTGAGCCACAGGCACCACCCTGACCTTGTTATTTTTGTTTTTATTTATTTTTTGTAGAGACAGAGTCTCACTTTATCTCCCTCGGTAGAGTGCCATGGTGTCACACAGCTCACAGCAACCTCCAACGCCTGGGCGTAAGCGATTCTCTTGCCTCAGCCTCCGAGTAGCTGGGACCACATGCGCCCGCCACAATGCCCAGCTATTTTTCTGTTTTGCAGTTCAGCCGAGGCTGGGTATGAACCCACCACCTTTGGTATATGGGACCGGCGCCCTACTCGAGCCACAGGCGCCGCCCAGTGACCTTGTTATTTTTAACAGTTGCATAGTATTCTACTATATGGATAATAACTTCATTATTTCCTTTGATGGACATTTATGCTACATATGTAATAGATGTATAATTTTTTTTTTCTAGACTATATATTATATACCATGTCCTCTCTCCAGTACAGAACATAGTCCAGAATCACAGACTGCATTTAGTTGTCATGTCTCTTTGGTTTCCTTTAATCAGGAACAGCTCTTCTGTCTTTCTCTTTTGTGCCATTAACTTTATTTTTTTACCACATTCCTTTTGTTTTGTCTATTTCCTCATAGATTGGGTTTATGTATTGCAGGCCCAGTTACTTACATAGTGATATTGTGCCCATCCACCCTACATTAATGGTGTTCTCTAGTTCCTCCTCTGTGTAGTTTTTTTAAGTTCTCCCTTATAAAGTAATAAGCAGTCTTTGGGGAGATAGAATGTGTCTTAAAATCTGATTTTTTATGAACATTTTTTCCTTTTGGAAGGCAGCTATGCTAACCACTATACCACCAGCACCATTTTTTCCTTTTGATACCTTCCCTTTTTTTTGGCCCTCGGAATCTCTAGTGCTGCGAATTCATTTTTTGCCTTAAAGCTTTATAACCTGCTTGTTTATCTATCTGCATCGGTTGATGTCTGCCTGCCGTTTTTCTGTCCTTTTTATAATCTTTTGGGAATTTGTCCTCATTTACTCTGTAGAAGAATTCAGTGTTCCTTGTAGATTTGAAGATTTCGTTTTTTACTGTTAGAGAGGGTTTTAAAGGAGGCAGTATCAGGCTGTGGCAGTGGCCACTATTAGCATACGCCTGGAGAAAAAGTCCTAACATAGGTCTCTTGACGAGTGGGTAGGTGGTAGGGAGAATGAAGCAGAGAGAAAACAGTTTGAGTCTGTGTATGTTAACACAGTTTTCCTGGGTTCCAAGGAAAGGAAGTGAAGCGATTTTGAGTATAACCTGTTACATATTTTGTTAGGTAGTTTGACTATATATATTAAAATTGAAAATCATTCTACATCTAGAACGTATCCTGAGATTTTAGACAATTATGCAAAGATATGCATACATGGATGTTCTCTGTGTTTTTCTTAGAGCATAAAGTTGGAAAGTACCTAAAGGTCCATCAGTAAGGAATGAAATGAATTATGACATGACTATAAAATGAAGTACTATGAGAAAATGGCAAAGCAAGATAGAATGGGGTTTAAAAACTGGAATCTGGGTTGAAGTCATGGCCCTTATTAGCTGTGTGATTGTGGTCAAGTTGCTTACTTCTCACGGACCTCATCTGTAAAACGGGTAATAAAACCTACCACAGAGGTTGTGAAAATGACTTGATATACATAAAGCACTTAGAACAGTATCTGGAACATATAGGTATTAGCTATTAGTATTATTTGTAATAAGTTTCCTAAAAAGAATGTCACCTAACACTATGTATGTCATGACTTCCTGTTATATAGAGCAAGGTTTCTCAGTCTTGGTACTATTGACATGTTGGACTGGATAATTTGTTGTAGAAGCTGTTCTGTTTAGCGGCATCTCTGGCCTCTGTCCATTAAACACCAGTCACAATTCCCCAGTAGTGACAATCACAGATGTCTGCTGATATGACCAAATGTCACCTGGGTTAGGGGGAAGGGCAAAATTACCCTCAGATGAAAGCCACTAATATGGTAAAATGATTGGAAGGAATTTTCCTTTAAAGTCTTACTTTGTTACTGGTGGATAGGGAGATTCCAGATGATTTTTTGCTTTTATCTTTATACACTTCCATTAGAATTTTCTGTAATGAGCAAGTACAATTTTTTTTCAACCACAAACAAACCAACCCCCCAAAATCCAGTGCCATAGTGTTTATATTTTGGTAGGAGGAAGTATGGGGGATGTGAAACAGATCATTTTAGCCTTGGACTGGAGAATCAGGTGAAGATGATCCAGCAAGAAGGGCTTGACCAGAGAATGAGCCAGGGCAGAATCTGACGGCCTGGAGAACATTGAGCAATGCTGTCAACTGGCTGAAAATGAGTACATGCACTCTGTGTATCTGAAAAGGACATATACTTTAAACAGTTTATATCCTAAGTTTCTCCATTATTGTAATACAGTCCATCAATCCCTCATTAACTCCAGTTCAGCCTTCCCCTCCTTTTTCAGAAGAAGACGCTGTGCAGACTTCTGTGCAGGGAGGGTTCCTACGAAGAAAGTTAAGAATGATGCAACTGTGAGCTAGCAGTTTCAGCAAGGAAGGCTGGTCATGGTAATGTGTACTGAGACCTGAGTTTTCAGGATATAATCTTTACAGAACACTTAGTACAGTTTTAAGAATTGTAGGGTACTTGGCAAATATCAGACTAACTCTACCCATCAAAAACATGAAATCAGAGAGTAATTGCCCTTTCATTCAATTTCTGGTATTTTTTGCAGTTGTCTTCATATATTAACTTTATCATTAGTACTCTACTTAAAGTAGAGAGGAAAGCCTCATTGTGCCCAATTAAACAGCCCTAAACATGGCATTCAAAGTTTGGGGGGCTTTTCTTTCTTTCAATGCTGTTAACTTATATTAATGGGGTGATAGATGTATAGATGTAACTGTCTAGTACCTCTAGGGCAATAGGGAATATAGAATTTTTTAGGGCTTTTTCCTTTGAGTAGCTTTGATCAGACTTACTTGAAAATATAAAGTTCTGAACCAATCTTCAGAAATGGTTAAAACTAATCCTTATATAACTAAGAAAACAAACTAATCAAAATCTGTATTTTTAGGTCAGCAGCACAGTGGCCATGGAAAAAGAAAAATTCTACAGCATATTTCCGAGGATCGAGGTGAGTATATTTTCTGACATTTTACAAAGATATTCTTCTAATATACAAATAAGTGATCTTGAGGGTGTGATGAACTCTGTAGCTCAAAGAGAAAGCTAAGATAGCTAAGAAATAAATGTGGAATCCCAATTTTAGACTAGAGAATAATTCGGATTATTTGCCCAACTCACTCTTAATTGAATGGAAATTCAAAGAATTAAAGGTCATCTGTCCAGTCATTCAATAGGTATTTACACAGTACCATCAGTGTGTTGAACATTGACTATATAGTGTTTAACAGAACAAGTTGTAGCACTAGGGAATAACTTAAACACATGAAATAAAAAATACATAATATAAAATATAATAATGTTGAACAGAACAGATGGGTGTCTTCTTGTTTATAGTTTCCGAGGAGTAGCTTATGATCATGCCATGGTCACTCTGCAGAGCAGAACTCATTACCAGGTCTCCTGAGTGCCTTTTTCATCAGACAATGTGGCTGCCAGATAGTGATTAAGAGCACAGACTGAGACAGGTAAAAATGGAGAGGGAAGTGGGCAGGAAAGAGAGGAGGGAAATGGAAGACAGTAATACTGAGTTGTGTGGTTCAGCTCCATATTCCCAATGCCAAGTACAGTCCATAGTGCATATGTAGAAGGGATGGATAGAAAAGACCATGAGTAGTGGCGCCCGTAGCTCAGACAAACACCAAGGCTGTTGGGTTTGAACCTGACCCGGGCCAGCTAAAACAACAATGACAACTGCAACAAAAAAATAGCTGGGCATTATGACGGGCGCTATAGTCCCAGCTACTTGGGAGGCTGAGGCAAGAGAATCGCTTAAGCCCATGAGTTTGAGTTTGCTGTGAGCTGTGATGCCACAGTACTATGCCAAGGGTGACACAGTGAGACTCTGTCTCAAAAAAAAGAGACCATGAGGGAGAAGGGTTTTGTTGTTTTTGCAGTGAGTCCTTGCCAGAGATTGTACCCTCTGTTTATCCTCCTTTCTGCCTGGGTGGTGGACTTAAGATGCACATTAACAGCCACTGCTTGCTATTCCTTAGCAACTTCTCTGATTCTCACACTTTGAGATTATAGATTCTTAACTTGGAGCCTATATCTGGTTTCCAGAGTTTTAGAACTTCCTTGAAATTATATGGGGATGTGTGCATTTTTCTGGGATGGGGGATTGGTCCATAGTTCTTACCAGATTCTCAAGGAATCCATGACCTCTCCCATGTCAAGATCCTCTGTTACTTGGACCATGACAATTAGGACATTTTTTTTTTTTGAGACAGAGCCTGAAGCTGTTACCCTGGATAGAGTGCTGTGACATCACAGCTCACAGCAACCTTCAATTCCTGGGCTCAAGCGAGTCTCCTGCCTCTGCCTCCCAAGTTGCTGGGACTACAAGCGCCCACCACAATGCCTGGCCATTTTTTGGTTGCAGCCGTCATTGTTTGGCGGGCCCGGCTGGATTCAAACCCGCCAGCTCAGGTGTACGTGGCTGGCACCTTAGTCTGTTGAGCCACAGGTGCCGAGCCGACAATTAGGACTTTTTCCACATCTTTAGGTTTTTAAGCCCTTTCATTTTTGAGGTTGATTAAATATTATACAAAGCATACATGTCAAAGGCCACATAGCTATTTTGGTGAATACTGGTGATTATAGAAGCTGCATGAACTTTCCTAAAAAGGAAATCACGCCCTGGGATACAGCTGCAGTGGCCAGAACAGCATACCTTGCAAGACCAGATGCAGGCATCCCCATCCCTCAAGGTATGGTGAGACCAGCCCCCAACTATCTAGATGCTGCAATACCCAGTGCCCTCAGGAAGTGCCCACAGGAAGGGTTCCTGTGCTTAACAGAACCAGTGAATTGTCCACCTGGGCAGATAGTCATTGCACTGTCTGGACTGGGGACAGTATTATGGTATAGGCCACACAGCTTTATGTCATGTGATTCTTCTACAGGACAAGCCCAGAACGAGATCCTCTCATTCTTCTGTCTCGGAAAAATCCAAAACTTGTTGATGCAGAATACACCAAAAACCAGGCCTGGAAGTCTATGAAAGTAAGTACTTATCATCAGGCTAAAGCTACAGCAGTGAACTTTCTCACTCCAAGAGCATTGCCACCTGGGTAGAATTTAAAAGTAGGTTTCCTCTCGGTAGTGAGATGAATATAGAGAAAGTTCCATGAATCAAAATTAGCATACATGTAAATTCTTCTTATCAAACTCACATTGCTTATCTGGGCATATTATGACCAGTTTTTATAATTATATATTATATATATATATATTATATTATATTATATTGCTTTGAAGGTTTAAATCAGAGATCACAAACTTTTTTGTAAAGAGCTGGATGGTGAATATTTTAGACTTTGCAGATCATATGGTCTCTGTTATGGGAGGTTTTGTTTGTTTTCTTTTCTTTTGAGGAAGAATCTCACTGTCACCCTGGCTAGAATGTAGTAGTGTCATCGTAACTCACAGCAACTTCAAATTCCTGGGCTCAAGTGATCCTGCCTCAGCCTCCCAAGCACCTGAGACTTCAGGTGTTGATCACCATATCTGGCTAATTTTATCATTTTAGTAGAGATGGGGTCTTACTCTTGCTCAGGCTGGTCTCAAACTCCTAACCTCGGGCCTGGTGCAGTGGCTCACGCCTATAATCCTAGCACTGTAGGAGGCCAAAGCTGGTGGATTGCTTTAGCTCATGAGTTTGAGACCAACCTGAGCAAGAGCAAGACCCTATTTCTAAAAAAAAAGCTGGGCGTTGTGGCAGGTACCTGTAGTCCTAGCTACTTGGGAGGCCGAGGCAAGAGGGTAGCTTGAACCCAGGAGTTTGAGGTTGCTGTGAGCTATGATGCCCCAGCACTCTACTCAAGGTGACAAAGTGAGACTGTGTCTCAAAAAAAAAAAAAAAAAAAAACAACTGTTGACCTCAAGTAATCTTCCTGCCTCTGCCTCCCAGAGTGCTTGGATTACAGGTGTGAGCCATCATGCCCAGCCTTAGTTGTTATGAAACTCTGTTAACATAGCATGAAAGCAGCTATAGCAATCTGTAAACAAATGAGCACGGCTGTGTTTTATTAAAATTTTTATTTATAGGCACTGCAATTGGAATTTCTTAAATTTTCTCATGTCATAAAATATTCTTTTGTTTTTTTCCAACCGTTTGAAATGTAGAAATATTATTTCTGGTCCATGGATTATACAAAAACGGGCCACAGGTCAGGTTGAGCTTGTTGGCTATTGTTTTCTAATCCCTGTTTTAAATCAGTGGTTCTCAACCTTCTCTATACAGTATAATTAGAGAGCTTAAAGAAACAAATGAAATAAATCAGAATCTATAGAGATGGGGTTCAGACATCTTCATTTGTTTAAAACTCTCCAAGTGATTGTAAGGGAAAGCCAGAAATTAGGAGTTATTATTTAACTACAATAACAAATTATTTTATTGTAGAGTCCATCTCTGTTCTCTGAACTCTGTGACTTCTTGCCTTCATCAAAAAACTTAGGCTAGGTATGGTGGTTGACGCCTGTAATCCCAGCACTCTGGGAGGCCGAGACAGGTGGATTGCTTGAGCTCACGTGTTTGAGACCAGCCTGCGTGAAATCAAGACCCCCCCGTCTCTACTAAAATTAGAAAAACTGAGTCAAGAGGATGGCTTGAGCCCAAGAGTTGGAGGTTGCTGTGAGCTATAATGATGCCATGGCACTCTACCCAGGGCAATAGTTTGAGACTCTGTCTAAAAAAAACAAAACAAAACAAAAAACTTAAAGCCCTAAATTTCCTTATCTGAAATTTTCATATGCCATGTGAGGGTGCTATAAGAAAAAGCTTTAAATTTCTTGGGATAAAAGTAAATCTGAGATGCATGTATTTGAGATGCATTATTTATAGAGTTTCAATCAAACAGGAGCAAATGAGTTTAAGAAACTGTTAAGTAATAAAAATATTTTTAAAAGTATATTCATTCAGCACACAAGTTGTCAGCATCTAGTGTAGGAGGCTGCAAGAGCAAAAAAGACTTATTCCCCTCCTCAAGTTTACCGTCTGCTAAGGTGGATGTGATGTATATGAGAGAATGCCTCCACACACCAGCACATGATATAAAGGAGTGAACAAGAAGGAGCACTAATGGTTCCTGCTGACTGCTGCCAAATGGGAAGAGGAGCCCAGTTTGCCAGATCTTCCTTTTTTTGTTTTTCTCCAAGAAAAGTTGGGAATCTGGAGTTTTACAAGAAATATCCTACCACCTATAAATGTTGGCAATGGTTTGAATATTTAAATACTTTGCATGCCTAACAAGATTTGTGAGCATGGAGACTACACCCCTAAGCCCACCAGCCAACACTTGTGACTTCTGTGTGTAATTTACAGAGTGAAATGTGCTGCAGACTGTGACCCCTGAGTTCAAAGGAAGGCAACATGGTTTCAGATGAGCTTAAACTCTAAAATCAGAGACCTGGGTTAAAACCGTAGCTCTTCTATTTAGGGCCACATGACGCTGAGAAAGTCTCAACTTCTTGATGTCCTGCCTTCATCATTTGTGTAATGGGGACAATAACGTCTCCTGAGTTTGTTCATTATGAGGCTTAAATGAGGTAATGTTGAAATGTCTAACCAAACTTGCTGCACAGTGGTCACCAATAAATGCTATTACTACTAATACTAGTAACTTGCATTTCACATAAAGGATACCTTGGGAAAGCCAGCTGCTAAGGATGTCCATCTCGTGGATCACTGCAAGTACAAGTAAGATTTCCAGGAGTCCTGACTCTCTTAGTCTCCATATTGCTTTTGAAGCAGCTTCACGTTGGGTGGGAACTTTAACATGAAGGCCCAGAATGAGGTATGGGAAAGTCACACTAATTCACCGTGCACTGACCTGAGTTCTGTGGGGGGTGTAGAGACAAATGGAATATGCTCCCTGCTTTCAGAGAGTTGCCTGCTAGTGATCACAGTTGGGATTGCCTCTCTACACCCTACCCACCCAGTAGTTGAAATTAGATTACATGTGTCTTAGGTTAATAAATATTAGAATTAAGTGCCAGGACCAAGAATTAGATAAACAGGTAAAATCAGGCCTGGAAGAGTACAGTGGGAGATTCAGAGATGTGAATGCTGATGACACATACAGTGGGAGCTAAGGGTAAAAGCAATTCTGGTTGGAGATGGGTGTGTGTGTTAAGAATTGCTAATAAGAAAATGTTGTTCTTTTCTAAGATAGCATTTTTCTGGGGGCATTTCTTTGAAAATTGATTTCGTTTGCCTTGTTTTCCTCTCCAGACTTTAAGAGAAAAGATTTCCTGGAAACAGGGGATGCCTTTGACCAGATGGGGTACACTAGAGGAAAAACAAGGCTTTGGGAGTCTATAGAGAGAGACTTTAGGCTTATACAAGCTTGTGAAATTTTTTGTTCCACTCCTGATTTTTGATGTAAATCATTGAGCATTTCTGTATTGTCTCAAGTATGTCTAAAATCTACAAGAGGCTATCATTTCCTTCTGAGCATTGTAACCTCCCTACCCAGCACCCTACTCCTTATCTAGCTCTGTTTAGGAAAAGTATCCTTCTCTTTCCCGCACCTTGGCAGTCCTAGAACAACTAGTAGCCCCAACCCTGGAAAAACAAAGAGTTCATAGAAACCTCACAGGGACATACTAATGTGTCCTTGAAAATTAAAATTGGAAGGAGAAGGGAGAGGAACCGTAAAAAGAAATGGAGGAGGGAATAAAAGAAAAAGGTCATATTTGTAGCAGCAGACATACAGTAGCAAATGTATTTTGCTCTTTTTTCCCTAGGTATTTGTTTAATTTTCGAGGTGTAGCTGCAAGTTTCCGGTTCAAACACCTCTTCCTGTGTGGATCACTTGTTTTTCACGTTGGTGATGAGTGGCTAGAATTCTTCTATCCACAGCTGAAGCCATGGGTTCACTATATCCCGGTCAAAACAGATCTCTCCAATGTCCAGTAAGCAGCTATCCCTGGATGCAGAGTTTCTAATGACCCTCGTAATTAAGACATTTATTCCTGGTGAATTTTTCCAGTGAAAGCATTTTGTTCCTTTTATTTATTCTGTATATATAGTATTGCGTTATTATTCAAGTATGCTATAAATGGCATTTAATTTGAAAAAGTGCTTTAATGCTGATTTCAAATGAAACATTCAGACACTATGAAGTTAAAAGTTCTAGTCTTTCAGTTCGGCGCCTGTAGCTCAAGCAGCTAGGGCGCCAGCCACATACACAGAGCTGGCAGGTTCGAATTCAGCCAGGCCTATCAAACAATGACAACTACAACCAAAAAATGGCCGGGCATTGTGGCGAGTGCCTGTAATCCCAGCTGCTTGGGAGGCTGAGGCAAGAGAATCACTTAAGCACAGGAGTTTGAGGTTGGTGTAAGCTGTAACGCCCCAGCACTCTACCCTGGGTGATGGCTTGAGACTCTGTCTCAAGAAAAAAAAAAAAGTTCTAGTCTTTCAAAGACTTAAGATAGGGATATTTGATCTTATTTTATTGTCAAAGGAATCTTCAGATACAGCATGAGAACTGATCCCAATGAGACTTAGGCAAATTTCCTTTCATGATGAGAGAAGGCAGGAAGATGTATAGATAAACGAGGGCCAGAGCAAGAACTTGGAGACAGGATGAAATTGTCTATTCTATAATGGGCTGCCTTTAACCAGTGTAGGCTTCTTTTGGGGGGTTACTTTTTCTCCTTGCAAGGACCCTGATATCTTTGCTTTAAGGAAGTGATCCATCACCCATGTGTCTAGAGATTAACCATAGACCTTAATCTATGGTCTTTCTGACTTAGTAGTAATAAGTTTGGTCTAGAGTCTAATAATTCTTTTCATTTTAGAGAGCTGTTGCAATTTGTAAAAGCAAATGATGATGTAGCTCAAGAAATTGCTGAAAGGTAAGTTCTGTTCACTTTTCCTTTTTCACTTTACTTTATCATCCCCATTTTGCCCTAGCAAAAGTTATCTAAATATGGCTGTTATGGTCATACTTATATTTCATCCTCAATATACAGTGATAACTCAGAATTAAAGCTATTCTGGGGGAAAAACAAACACATTCTCATATGCCCCAAGCTTTGTAGAAGTAGACTGAAATCTTTGAGGTAATTAAGTTCTTTTTATGAGCATTGGCTGTTTATGTGTTTATTTTTAAGGAAAATTATGTTCAGTTCTGTTACCACATGCATATATGTGGATATAATGGCTATACGGTTGGTTCTAGGATCAAATTGAATTAATGCATATAAAGTATACTAAAATTAGGCTATTATTATTTCTGATTTCTGTACTTTATAATATTATGAATCTTGTCTCTAGGGGAAACCAGTTTATTATGAACCACCTACAGATGGATGACATCACCTGTTACTGGGAGAGCCTCTTAACTGAATACTCCAAATTCCTGTCCTATAACGTAACAAGAAGGAAAGGCTATGATCAGATTATTCCTAAAATTTTGAAAACTGAACTCTAGTAGTCATCATAGGACCATCGTTCTCACTGTGGCAGCGATCTCAGATATCGTATGAGCATGGCACCTGTACCATGAACACCTTTATTGAGCCAAATATCTGGTTTTCTTTATCATGCTGCACCCAGAGCAACTCTTGAGAAAGTTCCAAAACGTGTATGATACACAAATAGGAAGCTACTCAACTCTGGCTGAATAAGGACTAGAAATCATAAGATGTGGATTTTGGACCCCGTTCTGCCTTTCATCTTCTTAGGACCAATCACAGCTTGTGCCTCAGATCATCTACTTGTGTATGTCCATCACTGTGAAATTGACTTATATCCATGTGATGATGCCCTTTGTCCCATTATGTGGAGCAGAAAATTCATCATTTGGAATTAGTACAACTCACTGCTACAGTTCTGAAGTAATTCTAGGCTTGAACTCTGTCACTTTATTTTAACATAGGAAACCCTATGAAAAAACACTTGGGGATCATTCCGAAAGAAGCAGTAACTGTGCCACACAATGATAGAGGAGTTCTCTTTTGTAAAAGCATAAACTCTTTGTTACTCAGGAGGTTTCCTCTTAGAAAGGAACCAGTTGCATGAGTAGTTATTGCAATTGGATTTCAAGTTCCCTTTTTGTGCCTTCATGCCCTTTTTATTATCTCTCTAAAGGAAAAAAAAAGACAAAAACCTCTTAATAAATGTAGGAAGTGGCCCTCTTTAACAGAACTGTGCATAAAATGGCAACTCTTCCTTGCCCTCTGCATACCCTTATCATTGTTCTTTTTTAAATTGGCCATAGCAGGGGCTTTCAGCACTCTCAATGTCTTGCAGGGACTGTAAGGAGTCTTCATACATGAATAAGGCATTCAGTTGGTAGCTTAGCGCATTCAACTTCAGTGCTTGCTTATGCACGAGTTATTTGTTTTAATGCAGATCTATGTTGGAGTGTGTCCTTTGTCCATGTTGGTAGTAGTTTTAATTACTCAGCGTGCTCTCCCTATTATTCAACAATGAAGAAAAATGTTTATATTAAAACTCTGATATTAGAACCATCCTTCACCCTTAGGCCCAAACTTTCCACAGGAAAACTAGCTTTGTTTCTTTACACTTAAAAAATTGGTATTATTGATTTTAAAATTAGCAAATGTGAGATTCAGTCATAGAAAATTAGAAATTTTATTCCATTTGTCATGAATGGATTTGGCCTTTATAACTCCCTTCCACAAAATTTTAAGTCTAAGAACCTTCTTAGAGAAGTTGAACATATCTAAGAAACAAGGCAGATGTTTAAAGTGGGATTTTTTCTTTTCTTTTTCTTTCTTTTTTTTTTTGAGTACTAACAAATCACAGGGACTGTGTCCTTAGGTGCTATAAGTAAAGCAGTCCAGTTTTCTGAGTTGTACTATGCTTTTCCTTTGTCACTGTAAGGCCCTATTCTCTCTGTATTTTAAATTTTCTCACTAAAATAAGAACAAAATTTGTTCTCCTTTGGATTAGGAACTGAAGCTTCATTTCCCTGGGAATGTTTCCCATTTAGCTTCAAGTTGCAGCTCAAACATCATCTTCTCTCTGAATTCTTTCATTTTGGGGGGCAGTTAGGAGCTACCATAATACTTTGCTCATACCTGTGTTATATGACCTTGCCTTGCACTGTGATCATTTCTCCTTCTGTTCTGTGAGCTTACTGATGGACAGGAATCATGTTTTACTAATTTTAAAGTCTCCATTATTCAGCACAGTGCCTCACTATGCCCCAGGTAGATGGGCTACTTAATAGTAACTTAAATACTGAGGAACTGGTAGGTGGGCGGGCAAGTAGATGGATGGATGGATAGACTGGAGACTGTTGGCTTAACTAGATCCTATTTACAGTTTTTCCAGCCATTGGTTCCAAGGCTGGAAAGACCTTAAGAATTGGGTAAGTGTAAATCCTCACCTATCCTTTGAAGAGTCAATAGGGTATCTTTGTCTTTAAATACACCAAATGTTATTAAGATTTTGTACTTGTTTATCTGTTTACCTCAGCAGAGATGGTATGAGGTTAGTGTGTTACAATATGTAAAATGTTATGTTTTTGCAAATAATTTGTTTCCCCACAACTTTTGAAGATTTTTCTTATTATTAATACTAGCTCAGTCCCAAAGAGCTAAAGGTCATACTTCTCTTTAAGGAAAGATAATGATTTAGTTTATTTGAATGAAGTAATATACTTGGCTAACATGAATAATGCTTTTCCTTTCTTTATATTCTACTCTTTCAGGTCAGATTGTTTTAATTGTTGAGGAAAAGAAACTGCTTCTATCTAGTTAAAGGAAAGGAATTTATTAGAAGGATATGATGGCATCTAATGGAATCTAAAAAAGTTTCCTAGTGGTTGGAAGGGTAGAAATAAGGGTAACTCCAGGGATCTCAGCAAAAGTTGTGACTGCTTCTAGAGTGCAGCTGCTAGAAGTTCCATAGACTGCTAGACTCTGTCTCTCAGCCCAAAATTCCCAAGAGAAAAAGATTCAATGGGCTTGTCAATTCAAAAAGTTCCCTGCACTTACCTTAGACTGACTACAAACAAGAGCACACACACATACAAAAACCAATCTTTACACGCATCTAAAGATGCCCTCTCTTAGGATAATCTTACTCCATCTAGAGCTAAAGCATCGTGGATGGAACAGAGGGTTATAATTACAAATCACTCATACAATATTTATAAGATACTTCTTGATCCCAGCACTTGGGAGGCCACGGCGGGTGGACTGTCTGAGCTTATGAGTTTGAGACCAGCCTGAGCAAGAGCAAGAGCCCATTTCTAAAAAATAGGTAGGAGTTGTGGCAGGCACCTGTAGTCCGAGCTATTTGGGAGGCTGAGGCAAAAGAATTGCTTAAGCCGAAGAGTTTGAGGTTGCTATGAGCTGTGATGCCATGGCACTCTACCAAGGGCACCTTCTTGAGGCTCTACTATGCACAAGCAGTGGGATCTAAGAAAAAGTTAAGACAGCCTGATGCCAATTATTCATAAAGACAAGGCAGATTTGGAGTTAAGAGGAAGAAGAAATTTTCAACTGGGGCAGATGGGAAACTTTGTGGAGGTAAAAACTGATTTACACTTCAGAGGATGAGTAAATGAAGTGATCCTTGGAGTCTCAAAATTCATTCTACCTGTGGAAATGGTTTCTGTCCAACATAATAAAATGTAGAATATGTAGCAAGGGTAGTACTCAATGAACCTGGCAAGGAAAGGGTTCACCAAGTACTGTGCTGCTGGATTCCATGAGTAGAACTCAGCAACAAAGGCTGAGAGTGGGGAGAAGGGTGCTTCCACTATAGTGAGGTGACTATACTGAAACCCTTCCCTGATGTAGTTATTCTGCTGGCAAATGTGCATTCTGGGGAAAGTGGTCCAACTAAATACTTTCAACACCTTTGGCTTAAAATAGAGTTGCTCTGAGGCCCTTCAAAAAGAGCAGACCACAGAGGAAAAGAACTTCCCTAGTGGTAAAAGAAGGTAAACTGAGGGCTTAGCAAAGTAGGAAATGCAGTTAGTTGACAGTCTGAAAGGGCTGATATGAACAGTGGCAGCAGTGTGAGCAGTAGCTGAGGCACTTGGGGCTTTCTTGAAGTATTAGATAGCAAAGGGAACCTTACAGATTAAGTTTTCAGTTACCCAAAGGAGAAACTAGCTATAGAGTTGCTGAAATTTGCTGCAAAAATGACCTCATTTGTATCCACAGGCTAATGAATTTGGGGGCCATTAGAGTATGTACATGAATGCAGTTACAAGTATCTGCCTAACACCCAACCATCTTCCCCACTGCAAGTCCTCCCTCATCCCAGAATGATTCTGGGGTCATTTTATGCATTTAGGCTCAGCGCCCATAGCTTAGTGAGTAGGGCGCCAGCCATACACATCAAGGCTGGTGGGCGCCTGTAGTCCTAGCTACTTGGGAGGCTGAGGCATGAGAATCGCTTAAGTCCAAAGAGTTTGAGGTTGCTGTGAGCTGTGACGCCACGGCACTCTACTGAGGGCGACACGGTGAAACTCTTCGGAAAAAACCCAAACATTTTATGCATTTAACTTTTCTACAGGCTAGATAGGCTGTACAGCTGTTTTCTTACGACCTTATCTTGATGCCCACCTCTCCCTAAGATGGGATAAGCAGCAAGCTAGAGCCAGAAGTCAGGGGAATCTGAATTCTTCATTCAGCAAAGTTTACTGAACACCTACGACACGCCAGATATGGTGGTAGGTCCTGTAAATACGGAGATCAATACATATTTTTGTGGTCTCTGACCTCAGGGTTTGTCTATGGAGACAGATAAACAATTATGATGCAAATACAGAGGGTCAGCGCCTGTGGCTCAACGGGCTAAGGCGCCAGCCACGTACACCTGAGCTGGCGGGATCAAATCCAGCCCGGCCCGCCAAACAACAATGACAGCTGCAACCAAAAAATGGCCGGGCGTTGTGGTGGGCGCCTGTAGTCACAGCTACTTGTGAGGCGGAAGCAAGAGACTCGCTTGAGCCCAGGAATTGGAGGTTGCTGTGAGCTGTGATGCAACAGCACTCTATCCAGGGTGACAGCTTGAGGTTCTGTCTCAAAAAAATAAATAAATAAATAAATAAATGATGCAAATACAGTAAGTGCTATGATGGGTGCTGAATCTAATCGTGCCTCCCAGACACCAGAGAAATCGTGGCACTGTCATTACTTAGCTAGTCACTCCAGTCAGTCACTTCTTTGGGCTTTATCTATAGAATTTTTGGCTATCAAATTCCAGAAGTATATTTACTGTATTTTACTAAAGAGTGTGGCAATTTTAATTACAATTAGAAAGAAAGGAAGAAAAGTTTGGGAAAAGGATTATGAAGGAGTATGTTTGGTTACTAACGAGGATTAAGTTACAAAAACCAGTTTGAAAATTTTTAAATGTGTGTATTTTAATTAAAACTATACCCCGAATCATGTATTACCAGAGGCTGCAGTGATGGTAAATTATTGCTGAACTAGCAAACACTTGATAGAAGTTTCACAAATTCTCCTACCTTTTGAGAAGCAGTAGGCATATGAACTAGGAGGAAGGCCCAAAAAACGATTCTTCAAAAAACTGCACAGAAATCTTGGCGTAACTGGCACCAAGACCTTTCCCCATGCCTTCGGCCTTCCGGAAACCGTAATTGACAGAGTCCGAAAGGACCCGCCCAGCCCGGAAGTCTTGTCCAGCTGCGCCAGGGAGGGTTGGGCTTGTTTCTGCGAAAGTTGCCCTTCCCTCTTTCCTTACTCCAATTGCACTGAATAGTGCACTTTATTCTTCATTTATGTGGGATTCTGGACATTTTAAATACTCTAAACCAATCTGGCACCACATCAAGCTGAGGGTTAACAAACCCCAAACCTCGTTGGCAGGTTCCCAGGAGGCCGGGAAAAACCGAGCAAAGGCGTGGCCGCACGACCCCGAGAGCGTCTGCTCGCCGCCAACTCACCTCCGGGGGCCGGGCCTGGCGCGGCTGCGACCCGGAAATGTTTTCGGCTCCGGCTCCACCTGAGCCGCATCCCCTGACCTTTGATCTGGTGGGCGGGGCTTCTGGTGAGGTGTTTCCAAGGTCTCCGTGCTCCGGACTGGAAATAGTAGCGTCTGTCGCGGTGACTGCAGATCTGTCTGCAGCTTGGCTTGGGCCGCGTGCGCGGGGACTCGCTCCTTCCCGCAGCGCCTCCCGGCGGCCCCGGGGTCCTAAACGCCCCCGTGTCTGTCCGCAGCTCTGGAGAGAGCCATGGAGGTGCCGCCGCCGGCCCCACGGAGCTTTCTCTGCAGGGTTCTGGATCCTTTCCCTCGAGTGTTTGCTGCCGAAAGTGTGGCTGCCGACTCGGAGGCCCTCGCTGGGGAAGGGAAGCTGCCTCCCTACGTTCCAGAACCCTATTATCCGGAATCTGGATGGGACCGCCTGCGGTTGCTGTTTCTCAAAGAGTAAAAGTAGCTAGGGACGGGAGGTGGGGGCGGAGGGTCGCGAAAGAGGGTCCGTCAGCCTGGGGCGAGACTTCAGGGTTTCATTTCTAAATGAAATTTGAGTTCTATTTGTACCCCAAGCTGGTGTCCTAACCTTGCCATTTGGTGCTTCTGTTGGTTGACAGGAGGGGTTTTAAACGGAAAAGGTCAGACTCTGAAAGTCTCAGATGTTTGTCGAAAATAGTCTTAGTGTGATCAACCCTTTGATTTTACAGATTAGAAAAGTTTGGCCAATCTAGTATCAAGAACCCATGTCTGCAGAAATCATCTCCAGTATTCTTTTTGATATTTCATATGACCCCGACTTTTATGTCATGGCCACTAGGGTTGGTTACTTCCCCCACACACAATGGGGATTAGGGGTAAAGTAGTTGTTCATTTTTTATTTTGCCAAATGAAGAATTTAAAAATAATAGCAACTATTGTCTTATTTTATAAAATAAGCTGGATTTTAAAGTAAAAGGTATTATTACAGGGTAAAGGATAACCCTTGTAATTGAATTGATTTTATGTAATAAAAACTCGGGATATTGGTTCATTGATTTATTTCTTCGTTCATTAATTCATTATTGATGTAAAGTTTGCCCTTACATGAAATAATTTACTATGCTACACTGGGTTATCAAGTGATTAAATTAAAAGTTAAAGCTTCATGATGTTGCTGAGATAGTTCAGGCAAGGCAGCTGGCAGACTGGTATTTAATTACCCTCTTTAAAATTGCCCATCATTTTAAATTATGAAACAACTAAAAGATAATGAGGCATCTTTACTCAGTGCTCCTAACACTGTTTGAGATACTTGTGAAAGATCTTATGTAGTATTTAATACAAGGGGGTTATTTGGATTAAACTTAATAAACTACAGAATCTTAGAGCTAAAAGAAACTTGAAAAAAAAATGTAATTTTCGGCTCAGCGCCTGTGGCTCAACAGGCTAAGGCACCAGCCACGTACACCTGAGCTGGCGGGTTCGAATCCAGCCCGGCCCGCCAAACAACAATGACGGCTGCAACCAAAAAATGGCCGGGCGTTGTGGCAGGCGCCTATAGTCCCAGCTACTTGGGAGGCCGAGGCAAGAGACTCGCTTGAGCCCAGGAATTGGAGGTTGCTGTGAGCTCTGATGCCACCGCACTCTATCCAGGGTGACAGCTTGAGGCTCTGTCTCAAAAAGAAAAAAAATTGTAATTTTCATGCTTTCCTCCAGGCCATGGATGAAGTCAAGGTTCAGAGAGATTGTGACCTGGCTGCAGATCAGTAAGGAGTGGATGAGGACCATAAATAAGCCCACTTGTCACTCATGCTCCAGGTCCATTCCCCCTCTATGCCCTGTTAACTTTCCTCACCAATCATTAGGTGTTTGGACCAACCATATAACTTTGTAAGAGCCTCTATTTCTTTATTGATAAAATGGAGATAAAAATCACCTGTTCTATATCAGGATTATTCAGAGGATTAAAAAAAAAAAAAAAAGCAAAGCATGTATGTCTCCTGGCTTGTTAAATCTTAAACTGTTACATTTTTATCTTTTCTGAGTTCTACCATAGATCAGTTTTCATGTAGATGTTTTTAATCTTATTCTCTATAAAAAATAAAATATAAAGTTCAAATTATAACAGTTTTCCTGTTGAAATAAGTATAAAAATTACAGTTTTCTAAGAGATTTTATTTCAATTTCTCTCTTGTAGACATAGAAACTATAAACTCTCACAGATTCTGATTTCAGCAGTGTTGTGGTTATTGACAATTAGAATTAAACACTTGTGGCCCAGCATGGTGGCTCACACCTGTAATCCTAGCACTCTGGGAAGACACTGCTGTGGGGATGGGGGAAGGGGGGTTGGTTGAGGTCAAGAGTTCAAGACAAGCCTGAGCAAGAGTAAAGAACCCCCCCCCATCTCTATAAAAAATAAAAATATCAGCTAGGTGTGGTGGTACATACCTGTAGTCCCACCTACTTGGAAGGCAGAGGCTGTAGGATTGCTTGAGCCTAGAAGTTTGAGTTTGCAGTGAGCTATGATGAGGCCATTGCATTCTAGCCAGGACAACATATCAAAACTCTTTCTAAAAAAAAAAAAAAGTAAACACTGGGCAGCACCTGTGGCTCAAAGGGGTAGGGCGCCAACCCCATATACCGGAGGTGGCGGGTTCAAACCCAGCCCCAGCCAAAAACTGCAAAAAAAAAAAAAAAAAGTAATTAGACATTTGCACAGTTTCTGTATAAAGCAAGTTAGTGATTAAATGAGATAACATTTGCTAGTTTACTTCCTTAGGAGGGCCATTATTTATAGGAACTTAATACTTACAAACAGCTATCTGTTAGAGCAGTTTCAGGAGGACATCCTGGAAGCTCCATTAGCAGTTCTAGTTTCTTACACATTTGAGAGTACTAAATAGTAGTTTTTCTTTGTTATTTTAGATTAGCATGTGCTCCCTACTCCTGGGTGAGCTTTCTTAATGCGTTTTATAGTACAGGCCTAGTTGAATTGAGTGTGTCATAAAAATTAAATAAGTAGTAAGATAGGATTTTGTTTTGGTACATCCTTGCTTTCATTCATACACTGCACTAAAATCTCAGTTTGTGTGGTTTCTAAATGTTAGCTTAAAAATCAAAAGGGGAAATTCTACTGTTCTCTATATCCAACTCACAAGTTCTTCCTATTTCCAAAAGTAGAGTATAGATGTAATAGTCATCAAATAAAAGCACCTTTTAAAAAAACTTTGTTGGAGTATGATATGCATTTAGAAAAATGTATGTAAATATACTGATCAATGATTTTCACAAACTGAACATAGCTAGTTTCTTGCACCTTTCCAGTTACTGCCTTCCCAAGAGTAACCACTATTCTCATCTCTCTATCTTTCTCTGTCTCTGGAGTGGAGTAGTGTGATCACAGCCCACCATAACTTCAAAATCCTGGGTTCAAGTGATCCTTCTGCCTTAGCCTCCTTAGGAGCTGGGAAACACCACCCCACCTGATTGATTTTTAAATTTGTAGATGCAGGGTCTCACTACGTTGCTCAGGCTAGATTCAAACCCCTGGCCTTGGGCAATTCTCCTTTGGCCTCACTATTCTGATTTCTAACAGCATAGCTTAGTTCTGTGTGAGATTTATGTTACTTTAAATATAACTGCACTGTACAGTTCATTAGAGGATTCTACCCATAATGAAAAATGTTAGGGTATTAGCATTTGGAATAATTCTGATCATAGAGTCTTGGAGACCAGGACACATGAGCTAATCCCAAACAGCATTTTTTTTTTTTTTTTTTTTTTTTGCTGTTTTAGTGAACACCAGAGATGGTCAAAGGACCTTCAAGATATCTTAAAGGCATCGGTTTCAGCAGGCATCCTTGGCTGGGCATATGGGGGAATACCAGCTTTTGTTCATGCTAAACAACGCTACATTGAGCAGAGCCAAGGAGAGATTTATTATAACCGGTTTGATGCTGTGGTATGTATTGGTGGTCTAAAGACATCCGGGGGAACACTCACTTAGCAATTTGCTGTATATTTACTCAGTTGTGGAGTCTGGTGGAGGATAGTTGTAGGATGTCAAAGTAAAGAAACTGTATACTTAGTAACAATGGAAGTAATAATGCTAAATTATCTACACATGGCCTGTCAGCCACTTTTCCTATCTTAAAGAAGCATGTGTGGGATCACCACCAGGGCTCTTCTTTCTAAAATACATTTTTATTCTTCAGTGATATCATTAAGGCTCAGCTGTAACATATGAGGTGAGACAATTAACCCAACTTTTGCTAGTTGTCCCACCCATATCACTTATTTGAAAAATAAATAATATGGCCAAGCACAGTGGTTCACACCCATAACCCTACCACTTAGGGAGGCCATGGCTTGAGACCAGGAGTTTAAGAATAGCCTGAGCAAGAGTAAGACTTTATCTCTACCAAAAATAGAAACATTAGCTGGGTGTGCTGGTGCAAGGCTGTAGTCCCAGCTACCAGGAAGGCTGTGGCAGGAGGATCCCTTGAGCCCACCTAGGTGACAGGGCAAGGCTTTGTCTCAAAAAGAAACAAACAAACCCAAAAAACAATAAAAAGGAGGTAAGGAATAAATTTTTTTCTGGTCAGAATCTGCTACTGGATCACATAATGAATTTGCCTGTCATGCCTCTTTAGTGTCCTTTGGTCTGTCTTTGTCTTTCATGACCTTGATTGCAGGCCGTTTGTTTTGTAGAATATCCCTCAGTTTGGGTTTGTTTGATGGTTTCTCCTGACTAGATTTGGCTATATTTTCTGGCAGGATTGCCCTAGAATTGATATTATATCCTTTTCAGTACATTATATCAGAAGCACATGACATCTTTTTGTCCCTTTACTGGCAATGTTTAGTCGCTCAGTTAAGATGGCCTCTTCCAAGGTTATCCACTGTAAAATTACTATTTGTTTATTTCATAGTTTTTCTCTTTGCATTAACTAATAAGTAATAACATTTGTTAGGTCTTCTGAGACCTATATAAATTCTCTATTTTCCATCAGATTTTTACTGTCCACTTTTAGCATTTAATGACAATTCTTTCCTGAAACAACTATTATTGTGATGGTTACCAAATAGCCATTTTCTAAAATCTGCCATTCTTTCTACAGTTACTGCCTAGTACTTTGCTCTAAGGAAGTGTTTTCCTTTCTCCCCTATTTATTTATTTATCTGCCTATTTTTATCGATTTATAATTTATTTATATCAGTATAGACTTGATCTATTACAGGTTGAGCATCTCAAATCCAAATATCTGAAATGTGAAATGCTCTAAAATTCAAGATTTTTTTTTTTTTTTTTGTAGAGAGAGAGTCTCACTTTATCGCCCTCAGTAGAGTGCCATGGCGTCACAGCTCACAGCAACCTCCAACTCCTGGGCTTAGGCGATTCTCTTGCCTCAGCCTCCCAAGTAGCTGGGACTATAGGCGCCTGCCACAACGCCTGGCTATAAAATTCAAGATTTTTTGAGTACCAGCATGATACTCAAAGGAAATGCCCATTGGAGCATTTTGGATTTGGGATGCTCAACCAGTAACTATAATGCAGATATTCCAAAATCCAAAAATAATCCTAAATCTGAAAAACTTTAGATCCCAAGCATTTCAGATAAAGGATGCCCAACCTGTGCTATCATTTTCTATTTCGATTCACAAATATGCCTACATATGGATAGTTGGCGCCCTTCAAGCTAGCTTGTGTCCTTTTGATATGTCCCCCTCATTCTTTAAGCATACATTTACTTTCGGTTCATCTTTTACTTTTCTAGCATCAGCCCTGGAATTAGCCATTTCTCTAAGGAGCTTGAATTGTTTTTTGTTTTTTTTTGAGACAGAGTCTCACTTTGTTGCCCTCAGTCTAGTGGCATGGCATCACAGCTTACAGCAACCTCCAATTCTTGGGCTTAAGCGATTCTTTTGCCTTAGCCTCCCAAGTAGCTGGGACAACAGGCACCCACCACAATGCTTGGCTTTTGTTTTTATTTCTGTTTTGGCTGGCCAGGGCCGGATTCGAACCTGCCACCCTCAGTATATGGGGCCGGCATCCTACCCACTGAGCCACAAGTGCCGCCCAAGCTTGATTTGTTTTTAGTTAAGAATGGTATTTGGAAACCAGGATCTAGGTGTTAGGTGTATTCTTTGCTACTTGGGTATCATTGTTTTTACACCCTAAGCAGACAGAGCTAGGAAATGGGTATTATGTGTGTGAGAGATTTATATACATATTCATACATACATACATAACAATGTCTACTTAAGTTATTGAAAACCATGAGTTCATATTCATAACTCTCACAGAAGTTTTGGCTTTCCCAAGATTATTGTAGTAGTTAAAGACTGCTCAAGGATTCTCTGTTTCTTTAAAAATCTATACTTGGGCCTGGGCCCGGTGGCTAACTCCTATAATCAGTCCTAGCACTCTGGGAGACCAAGGTGGGTGGATCGTCTGAGCTCAGGGGTTAAAGACCAGCCTGAGCAAGAAGGAGACCCTGTCTCTACTAAATATAGAACAAAAAAAGGGCAAACAAACAAAACAACTAGCTGGTGTTTTAGTAGCCTATAGTCCCAGCTACTTGGGAAGCTGAGGCAAGAGGATCACTTGAGCCCAAGAGTTTGAGGTTGCTGTGAACTATGACACCACGGCACTCTACCCCAGGGCAACAAAGTAAGACTCTGTCTCAAAAGAAATAAAAATAAAAAGTAAAATAAAAAAAATTAAAATGTACGCTTTACCTCATGGTATTATTCCATGGGGTAATATTATTATTATTATTCCATTCCATTGTGAAAATGAGCTGTGGAAATAGACAATATCACTTCTCTGACTTTATTCCTTACTGGCTGAGTAATGTTGATTATAAACTTCCTCCTAAGTTTTAGTTAAAACTAAAATACATTCCTGAAAAGAATACTATTAAGATTAAATGAGGTAATGAGAGGGTCAGTAAATTTTAGTTTTTTTCTCCCTCTGTTTTTTCCTGCACACATCTCTATTACTTTAATCCTTGCCCTTTAATTTAGTATTTAGTCAGTTGTTCTTTATGGTTTTCTTTTCTCCAAGTTTTCTTAAAAAAAAAAAAGTTTTCTTTTTTTTTTATAAAAAGCTTGTCTAACACTGATTTTGTATCTTTCATCATGGTTGACACATAGATTCTCAGTAGATACTTCGTTGATGGATTACTTGGTTGATATTAGCCTTATTACTTAAAGAGTGATATTTCTAGAGATTCTCTATTGTTCCTGTTTAGGTATACCTGACTAATCCATAGCTGAAATTCCTCCACCACACTTCTGCAATAAAAAAGTATCAAAGTGTCTTGGAATCTCACAGCTTCTTTATTATCTTTAGCAATCTGCACACCGTGCTGGCACACGAGGCTTCCTTCGGTATGGCTGGCGCTGGAGTTGGAGGACTGCAGTGTTTGTGACTATTTTCAAGTAAGTTCTCTCTAAATTATGATATACTGAATTGTCTTGATATTCTTTTAGGAGTGTATCTTTTGAGCAAGTGGGATTATAAAAACTGAATGCCCACATGGAAGTGATTCATAATGCCTTTTTCTCAAGAACTTTTGTCTGTCTATGTAAATGATTGATCCAATAGTTTTACATTTATGATGAAAATCTGGAACACATTAAAGGAGATTAGACTAGAATCAGACATTAATATATTAGGCTCTTCTAAATATCATTTCAGTGAAAATAGCACTCAAGGTAAATAGGATATGCTGTAAATCTTTTGTTTTCCTTTTTCTTCCTTCTTCCCAGCACAGTAAACACCAGTCTAACTGTGTACCGAAATAAAAATGCACTAAGCCATTTTGTCATTGCAGGAGGTAAGACATTTTTGTTCTCGTTGATATTTCTCAATCTTCTCAAATATGGTTTAGATTTAAACAGATAAGGATTTATGAATCAGAACTAATGAACTCTTTGTTTGCTGTCTTACCACATCTCATTCAGGATTCATGCAAAATGTAAAATGTATTTATGGAGAACCTTGTGCTTGGCCTTTGGTATACGTAATGAACAAAACAGCAAGGTCCTTGCTCCCCCTGAATTTTTAAGTGTAATATACATGGGAAAAAACAAGTTGCTGTGATAGAAACAGGTGTAGGCCATGGGAGGTAATATGGACACATGGTCAGAAAAGGTCTTTTTTTTTTTTTTAACTTTGTGAATTTGTTTTTATTGAGGTATGGGACACAGGGTGGGAAATGTCACTATGGCATATGGGATGCCCTTCCCTCACAGGGAATGTCCATTCTAATCTTCCTGGGGAGCTTTGTGGAACTTTTTCTTCTTCTTGGAGCAGCTCTTGGTGCCTGTAGCTCCTTCCGGCCCGCTGCTGTCTCCTCCTCAGAGGAGAATTTCCTCTTTTTCTTAGACACACTCTTTCTGCCTCCCTCTTCAGATCACTAACTACAGTTTCCTCCTTGGGTGAAGCTTTCTTCTTCTTGGGAGGACTTACAATGCCTGTGGCCTCCTCAAGATCACTACTAACCAACTCCTCCTTGAAAAAAGATTTCTTTTTCTTGGGTTTAGAGACAGGGAGAGATGGGTGGTTTTCCATTCCATCCTCCCGAGGAACCTCCTGGGGCTTTTGCTTTTGCTTCTTTCTGGGTTTTCCCACTGTCTCCTCACACTCCTGAGTGCTACTGCTGTTGCCTGAAGAAGCGAAGGCAAGAGCAGCCAGTTGTTTCTTTTCCTTCTTCAAGCGTTACTTCTCCTGTTTCTGTAGTTCCTAGTGATCTCAGTAGCCGCTTCCTCGGCCTGGACTATTGCTTCCTTCGTGACATCCAGATTCTTTTGTGGAATCTCTTCAGTCTCATAGAAGGGCAGCCGCTCCTCAACTTGTTTCCAAAGCTTCTCCCCAAATACGCTTGTGGGAACCTCAGAAAAGCAATCAATTCATAAGGTAATACTGCATTTGATTGCCAGATATCAGGAGATTCGGCCTTTGTTTTTGGCAGCTGCTCGGCCAATGAAGGTGGAGTGGAAAATGAGTCCATATTTTGGTGTGTTACCCCTTGTCTTCAGGGATCTGGAAACTTGGTCCCTTTGCTGGGCCCTGCGAATCACTCAGACACCAGGACTGGCCACCATCCTCATAGCATTGGGCTGTATAGGACAGAAATCTCCATCTTTTTTATGGCCGAATAATATTCCCTGGTATTCATATACCACAGCTTGTTAATCCATTCCTGAGTTGATGGGCATTTAGGTTGTTTCCACAACTTGGCGATTATAAATTGAGCTGTAATGAACAATTTAGTGCAAATTGTCTTTATGATAAACTGATTTTTTTTCTTCTGGGTAGATGCCTAGTAGTGGGATTGCAAGGTCAAATGGGA
>CAUYRH010086315.1:0-15535 GCA_963574655.1 Perodicticus potto
TTTTTTATTTAAAGTTGATTATAAATTAATAAATAATTTATATGAGTAAATGTATTATGCCTTTATTATTACAGCAAATAATCTTTTATTTCACATGAAGTTATGTCTTAAAGTTAATTTGTAGAGACAATTTTTTCTTACGTCAGAATTTACAAATGTTTTCTGCTCTTATGGTCATTATCAATGCAATGGATGTTATATTGCAGCAAAAAATTAAAATGTTCTAAAAATAACTTAGCAGTTCTCACATTTGATTTATTCTTTTTTGTTATGATATTTAAATATTTTTACATGCAACAGGTTGTTTTAGTAGTGTTGGATAACAAATTTCTTGAAGATTTCCAAAAAACAAAAGTTATATCAAAAGGATAAAAAACAACTAAGAAAAACTCTAAAACACTTCAGGCACTAATGTAAGCTGGCTTAGCAATGTCTACAAAGTGCCAAACCAACCTGGTAGAGAGAGAAAAAAAAATCATTAACTTGCCTGGCTGCTTTGGCTACATGTTGCTAGTTTCACTTTTTCACTGAAATGTTTTGGCGTTGTGGAGAAAAATATAAACATTATAGATTGAAGAGATTAAGAGCTTACATTACTCAATTGTATAGATTTTTTTTTTAATTATAAGAATTAAGACTTTTCCAAAATGTGGTTAAAAGACTAAATTAGTAGAAGAAAACAATGGCATTTGCGTTCTAAATCAGATACTTCCATGACATTTTGACATCATTTTTCTCTTTGAAACATACTTATTTAATGGTCTTTGTCCTTTTTCATAAGCATACATTCTTTTTTCTTAATTACATGTCTTATATTCATCAAGGAGAAGAAAATAAAACAAAATTTGAGCAATTATTAAAGAAAATAATAACTTTACAAAATTAGTAGACTGATGTTAAAATTGACTTAAGGATGCTGAAAGGACCAAAGGAGAGGAATGTCTGAATAACAGCAAGCAGTTTGTCATGATTCTATCATTTTATTAAATAGTTAAAAATAATCAATACTAGCAATAACATTTCAAAATGAAAAAATACAGTGCATGATAATTTAGTTAAGAGAAATAAAATGGTTTACTCTAAAATAGTGGAAATCAGAAATAAAAATACTGGATATAATATTTCATAAATATTATATATACTCATATTTATGATCATTTAACTTTTTGAAAGAGTACAACATAGAAATCTGTTTTGACGCCTTTGATTAAATAGGTGCTCATTTTACCTACTATGTAAAAATATATGTTTTAAATTAAGGCAATGGAATAATGCTATTGTGTTTTGCTTTATGTAATAGGACCATACATTATTTTTTGTTTTCCCTTAATATACACTTATCATTAATTAGGAAATAATATCTATTAAAAAATTATAATTCATGTTCCATCTTGAAGTCATCTTGAATTTTTCTTAAGTTGTATGAATCAAGCAACATAATATGATTATTTGCCATTTTTAGAATTGTAGTTCAACCCCTGGACAGATCATTTTCAAATCACCATCTTTTGTTTGTGTTGCAACATTCTGCATCTCTTGACACTTCCGCAGAATACCTGTTATAATGTTTGTCTCTTCACCTCTTCCATACCCCAATGTTCACACCTCGAGGAATTATCATGTTACAAGTAAACAAATATGTTCTATCTACCAGTTTGCAGAAGTGGGCAAAACAAGTTTTTTTTATCACTGTTCAACATACACTGTAAATACATCTCATGCATGCTTATTAAGTTTTAATTGAAACATCAACTCAGAGGCTACATTACTATTGAATTATATGGCCACTATTAATTCTGTAACTCTTTTATATTTTGTTTGGCAAGCAAATCTACAATTGCTTTTGTATATGAGAGACATTGATAGCTCAAAATAAAAATGACCTAGCAATTTCACCTGCTGACAAAGAGAGAGAGAGAAGTGTAGAATGTGTTTCATTTGACTTTAAGAAGACCAGATACAGGATAATCAGAATCTAATTTTCTAAAGAAATGCTATATTTTAAAGTTGATGTATATCTTTGGGAAAAGTTAAGGAATCTTCCCTGAAATCAAATTCCAGGCATAAAATAAGCAGATGTGATTTTTCTCCCTGTGCTGGAATCAACTTCAAGAGAGCTGATGAGAACCTCGATTCACCAAGGCTATCCCTTAGTAACTTCCCACCTAGTTTATGGATTTGACATTTTCAGGGAAGATGAAATAACTCGGCAGAACCGGATTCAGATAGTGAGTGCAGTCAGATCCACCTTCACCAAAAAATCCACTGGACAAAATAAAGCAATGAGATAAGATGGAGCATTTCCCAATCTAAAGAAAATATGACCCTAAAAATATGTTTCCCTGTTTATTTTAAGAGAATTATTTCCATAGAGCCATAATCATGAGGTGTGGCATCTGCAGCAAGCAATTTAATATCGTATTTCAACTTCTAGAGGGAGTGAGGAGGTGGCAGAAAACTGTGTGCATGGAAAACCTGACCACATGATGCCAGCAAAGGTCATAAATTATACCTGTGCCACCCATCCTGGTTACATTTCTTAATCATTATTTTAAAATTAAAGACAAGTCACATAGAGGCAGACTTGGGTTTTTTTTTGTTTTGCTTTTTTGTTTTTTTACTAGTGTGCTATATATAATACATCAACAGCCACCATTTTCATTGAATGCCTAATATATGGCTAATATCATGCTAAGAGTCAAATTTACTATACATGATAAGATTTAGCTTCACATGTAACAGATTATACCTGCTCAATATAAATATGTAGGTCTATATATGCATGGGAATGCAGAAATATCTGACAGAAATTAAAGGAAAAAGAGCTTCAGAATAGCGGTAAGTTTAAAGAGGAGTTGTTTATGAACATTACAACTTATGAAAGTCTCCAAGTGAGGATATATCTTTTCTTAAAAACAAATGGAGTGTCAGAGTTAACTTTTTAAGTGATCTTAGCTTTTCTCTCAGAGACATAAAAGCAAAAAAAAAAAATTAAAGTAATGATGATGTTCTTCTTCCTAATGCTAGTGTGTGTATGTATGTGTCCCTATAAATGTATAGGAAAATATGATTGCGCAGCAGCAATCATTAAAATTTGGAAGAATTTGTAATGTTTTTTGAAGAATTTAGCATATTAGATGTGGTGTATATAAATTTTCTAATGTGCTTCAATATGTGAGCGCCAATCCTTGAAAGCAAGGATTTGCTTTTAAGAAGAGGTGGCACATGGTCATGTCAACTGCCTCTTGTTTTCCTGCACACAGCATTGAGAAAGACTTCAGCTTCCACTCAAGGACTGTTCTCTCTGTTAAGAAGATGTCGGTGTGAAGGTCTTCCTAGACAGCTAACATCTCGTGTCTGTCATCCAAATAAAGAATTCACAGAGGAGAGGGTTTCCATGTCAGCAAGTACTCTGCTAACTGAACATTGTAATCTTTCTCTGGAAATAAATAACCTGCCATGCAGAATAAATAACTTCCCAGGTAGTTATATGTCCCTGAGAAAATACTAATATTATTGCAAAAAATCTTGCTAATTGATAATACTATTTTAAAGATGCTGGTCAGTCATCAGGTCCTAGTGAGAATAAATTTCCCATGAACACTAGCACATAGACCCCACCCACTAAAAAAGGAAAGAAAAAACCAGGCCCCATTAACTCCTTCTACCCCCACGCCACAGTATTCATCCAGCCAATTAAAACACGCTTCAAGTGCGTGGTGAAGCTTGACCTGTCCCTTCCTACCACCACAAAGGAGCCGGTAAAGCTGAGAGAAGTAGGAGGAAAGATAATTGCCATCACCGCACCTCCCACGTGGGAAACTGTTAAAATTGTCATTCCTCTCAGTGGTGCATTTGATGTAATATGTTCATTTTTGTGCTTATTCCTCTGTCTCAGGATATTGTCTAGGAAAAGGTGTCTAGACAGAATGGAAAAGAGCGTTTTCAGCATGTCTTGTAATGGTTGTAACGTGAGCGACAAAATAACAAATTTGGTCATTCCATGTGGAAACTTCTAAAAGAATTATTTTCCATTGTTTGTGGAGTATTTTGAATTATTCTAAAATAGCTCTCAATACAGTGAATATTCCTGTGAAATCTGAGCATCCTAAAATCTTAGCAAATCCATCCTTGGAGAACTATATTGAAGAAGAAACAAAAGCAAGCAAACAATTAAATCATCCCTGATTTTAGAAAAAGTGCATGATTTCTACTCTCCAAATTGTAAGAATGCAGACACTGAGCGCTGTAAGGGTTAATCAGAAACACAACTCCACTGATCAGAACTGGAATACCGTGCCTTGTGTAATATGATTCACTGAACACCTCTGGGTAATATGAAACTCTTGTTATATGTAATAATGACAACAGACAGTGATTAAAAGTTGAAAAGGCATTGTATTTGACTGTCATATAGATTAGTGATTTAATAATCCTTAGAAAATGTTGTGAACAAGTTAGGTTGTAGAAAGCAATGCATATAAGATATAATCTGTGATACTTATTCACCATTTATTGAGCATTTATTAAATGTCAGATACTAACATGTATTACCTATTTTAACCTTTATATACTCATTAGAAAGGCATAATTATCAGGCTAGGATTGTTGGCTGACACTTGTAATCCTAGCACTCTAGGAGGCTGAGGCAGGTGGATTTCTTGAGGTCAGAAGATTAAGACCAGCAATAGCAAGAATGAGACCCCATGTCTACTAAAAACAGAAAAAATTATCCAAGCATAGTGGTGGGTGCCTATAATCCCACCTGCTTGGAAGGCTGAGGCAGGAGGATCACTTGAACCTAGGAGTCTGAAGCTGCTGTGAGCTAGGCTGATGCCATGGCACTCTAGCCTAGTCAATGGAGTGAGAATCTGTCTTTAAAAAAAAGGGTGGGTATAATTATGTTTATAGTTGAAGTTAAGATTAAGTAGATTAAAATGTATATTCATTACCAAAATAACTGTTCTTTCCAAAATACAAAAGTCATTAGGTTTCCTGTTTTCACAGGGATTTTTTTCTCTTATTTTCAGTTGACACATAATAATTGTGCATGTTTATGAGATACAGAGCTATATTTTGAGATTTGTATATAATTATATAATGATCAAATCAGGGTAATTCACATATCCATCACCTTAAACATTTATAATTTGTGTTGAAAAAATTCTAAATTATCTCTGCTTTCTGAAAATATACAATAAATTATTGTGAACTACATTCACTGGGCAGTGGTATAGAACACTAGAATTCTTTCCTCCTATCTAGACATGATTTTGTATCCATTAACCAGCCTATTTTTAGCCACCCCTCACACTATCTTTCCCAGCTACTAATAAGCACAATTCTACTCTCTACCTGTATGAACTCAGCTTTTTTTACTTCTCACACATGGGTGCAATTCTCGAATAATTATCTTTCTGTGCCTGATTTACTTTCTTTAACATAATGTTGTCCAGGCTCTATCGTGTTATAATGAATGACAGGATTTCATCTTTTTTATGGCTGAATAATATTCTCTTGTGTGTATGCTACGTACACCACAGGTTCTTTGTTCATTCATCCATTGAACGTTTACATTGATTTCATATCTTGGCTATTGTGAACAGTGCTGCAACAAATGTGGGGTGCAGATATCTCTTCAATATGCTCATTTCCTTTCCTTTGGATAAATAGTAGTGGGATTTCTGGATCATATGGTAGTTTTATTTTTAGTTTTTTGGGGAAATCTTCATACTGTTTCCCATAATGGCTATAATTTACATTTCTACCAACTGTGTAGAAGAGCTACCTTTTCTCTACTTTCTCATTATCATTTCTTGTATTGTTTATTTTATTTCTAATAGCCATTCTAACTGGAGTGTGATGATACTCCATTGTGGATTTGATTTGCAGATCTCTGGGGATGAGTGATGATGAGCATTTTTTTCATACTTGTTGGCCATTTGTACATGTCTTCTTTTGGAGAGGGGAGCAAAGTCTATTCAGATCCTTTGCCTATTTTTTTTAAATTGAATTATTAGGATTTTTGCTGTTGAGTTCCTTGTGTATTCTGGATATTAGTCCTTTGTCAGATGTATAGTTGGCAATCATTTTCTCCCTTTCAGAAGGTTGTCTCTTTCCTTTGCTGGAAAGGTTTATTAGGTTTATTATTTCCTTTGCTGTGCAGAAGCTTTTTAGTTCAATAGAGTCTCACTTGTCTATTTTCATTTTTGTTGTCTATGTTTTTGAAGTCTTACACAGGAGATTTGCTGAAGCATTTCCCCTATGCTTTCTTCTGGTAGTTTTATAGTTTGGGGACTTATACCTGATGCCTATAGTCCATTTTGACTTGATTTTTGTACATGATGAGAGATCTAGGTCTGGTTTCATTCTTCTGCATTTGCATGTCCAGTTTTCCCATTGCCACTTATTGAAGAGGCCGTCCTTTTTTCAATGTATGTTTTTGGTGCTTGGCTGTAAATAGAGGTAAATCTCAGAGATATTGTGAATTCAGTTCCAGACCCCTGAAATAAAGCAAATATCACAACAAAGTGAATCACACAAATTTATAGTTTCCCCATGCATTTAAAAGTTATATTTTACCATATTGTAATCTATTGAGTGTACAAAAATATTATGTCTAAAAAAATTACATTGCCTCAATTTTAAAGCACTTTATTCCTATAAAATTCTAATGAACATCTGAGCCTTCAGCGAGTCATAGTCTTTTTGCTGTAGAGAGTCTTGTTGATGTACTTTAACTGATCAGGATGGTGGTTGCTGACAGCTGTGACAGTTTCTTAAATAAGACAACAATGAAGTTTGCCACAAGGATTGACTCTTCCTTTCACAAAATATTTCTCTGTGGCATATCATGCTGTTGGATAGCATTTTACTTAACAGTAGAACTTTCAAAATTGAAGTCAACCCTCTCCAACTCTGATACTCCTTTATCAACTAAGTTTCTGTAATATTCTAAAGCCTTTGTTATCATTTCAGCAATGTTCACAGCATCTTCACCAGGAGTAGATTTCATTTCAAGAAACCACTTGATCTGCTCATCCATAAGAAGCAACTCCAAATTCGTTCAGTCTGGTTTTATCATGCGATGCACAGTTCAGTCTACATCTTCAGGCTCCACTTCTAATTCCAGTTCTCTTGCTTTTTCCATCACATGTACAATTTCTCGCTCCACTGAAATTTTGAACCCCTCAAAGTCATCCTTGAGGGTTGGAATCAACTTCTTTCAAACTCCTGTTATTACTGGTATTTTTACCTCCTGCCACAAATGTTCTTAATGGCATTTAGAATGGTGAGTCATTTCTAGAAGGATTTCAATTTACATTGGCCAGATTTATCAGAGGAATCTCTGTGGTAGCTACATGCTTATGAAATGTTTTTCTTATGGAATAAGACTTGAAAGTCAAAATTACTCCTGATCCATAGATAGACATAGACTGGCTGCCATGTTAGCAAGCATGAAAAGATTAATCTTTTTGTACATTTCCCTAAGAGCTCTTGGGTACCTGGATGCACTGTCAGTGAGCAATAATGTTTTTGAAAGGAATCTTTTTTTCTGAGCAGTATACCTGAACAGTGGGCTTGAAGTAGTAAACCATGCTATAAAGAGATGTGCTGCCATCCAGCTTTGTTGTTCCATTTATAGAGGATAGGCAGGGTAGATTTAGCATAACTCTTAAGGGCCCCAGGATTTTAGAATGGTAAATGAGCCCTGGCTTCAACTTAAAGTTACCAGTTAGTTGACTCTCTCTCCTAAAGAGTCAGCCTGTCTTTTGAAACACTGAAGCCACGCATTGATTTCTCTCTAGCTGAGAAATTCCTAGATGGCCTCTTCCAAAAGGGAGCTGTTTCATCTATATTGAAAATCTGTCATTGAATGTAGTCATCATCACCAAATATCTTAGCTATATCATCTAGATAACTTGTAGCATCTACATCAGCACTTGCTGCTTCACATTGCATCTTGTTGTTGTTATAGAGATGACTTCCTTAAACTTCATGAAACAACCTCTGCTAGCTTCCACCTTTTTTTCTGATGCTTCTTCACCTCTATCAGCCTTCATAGAAGCGAAGAGAGTTACGGCTTACTTTAGCATAAAGGAATGCTGCAACTGGTTTTTTCTTCTATCTAGATCACTAAAACTTTCTCCATATCAGGAATAAGACTGCTTCATTTTCTTATCATTTATATGCTCACTGGAGTAACACTTCTAATTTTCTTCAAGAACTCTTTCACAACTTGGCTACTTGTTTGGCACAAGAGGCTTAACATCTGCCCTATCGCAGTGATATAATTGAGATATCTGGCCCTTTCAAATCTCATGTTGAAATTTGATTCCCAGTGTCAGAGGTGGGGCATAGTGGGAATAAGTTCTCTCTATTATTACTTGGGAGAACTGGTTGTTAAAAGATTCTGTCCTGCCTCTCCACTCTTGACATATGATACGTCTGCTATCCTTCACCTTCCACCTTAATTGGAAGCATTTTGAAGCCCTTTAGAAGGAGATGTTGGCACTATGCTTCTTGTGCAACCTGCAGAACTGGGAGTCAAATGAATGTTTTTTTCTTTATAAATTATCTAGTCTAGGGTATTCCTTTATAGTAATGTATAGAAATAGACTAACACTCTCAGCTTTAGATGTGCCTTCTGCATGAAACTTTATCATTTCAAGGTTTCAATTTACAGTAAAAAAAAATTGACTCTTCTCGTCACTTAAACACTGGGAGGCCAGTGCAGGTTATTAAGTGGCCCAATTTCAAGATTTTTGTGTCTCAGGAAAATAGAAAGTCCCAAGGAGAGGAAGAGAGATGGGGAAATGGTGGCTGGTTAAGCAATCAGAACATAGAACATTTATCAATTAATTTTTCCATCTTATATGGGCATGTTCATGAAATCTCAAAGTGATTACCATAGTAACATAAAAGGTCACTAATCAAAGATTATGGTAACAGATGTAATAATAATGAAAAAGTTTGAAATACTGTGAGAATTACAAAATGTGGCACACAAATACAGAGTATATGCTATTGGAACAATTTCACAGATGGACTTCCTCAAAACATGGTTGCCACAAATATTCAATTTGTAAAAGACTCAATAACTTCAAGTCATAGTAAAACAAAGTAAGTCCTTACATAGATTTATTTCTGGGTTGTCTGTTCTGCTCCATTGGTCTCTGTGTTTGTTTTTATACTGACACCATGCTGTTTGGGTTACTATAGCTTTATAGTATATTTTGAAATCAGGCTGTATGAAGATTTAGCTTTTTTCTTATTGTTGTTTTTGTTCAGTATTGCTTTAACTATCCAGGATCTTTTCTGGCTCCATATAAATCCTAGGTTTGTTTTTTTCTATTTCTGTGAAGAATATCATTGGTATTTTTCATAGGGATTGTATCATAGCTATAGATTATTTTGAGTAATATAGTCACTTTGACAATATTAATTTTTTCAATCAATAAATATGAGAAGTCTATTCATGTGTGTCCTCTTCAGTTTATTGCATTAGTGTTTTGTAGTTTTCTTTGTAGAGATATTTCACCTTCTTGGTTAAATTGATTCCTAAGTATTTTGTTTTTTATAGCAATTATAAATGGGATTGATTTCTAGATTCTTTTTCAGCTGGTTCATTGTTGGACTGTAGACTTGAACCAATGTTTGTATGTTGGCTTTGTATCCTACAGCTTTACTGAATTCATTTATCAGTTCTAAGAATTTTTTGCTAGAGTCTTTTGAGTTTTCTGTATATAAGTTCATGTCATCTGAAAAAAGGAATAAATCAAGTTTCACTTTTCCAATTTGAATGCTCTTTATTTTGTTTTCTTGCCTAATTGCTCTGGAGAGAATTTCCAATACTACATGGAATAGGAGTGATTAAAGTGGGCATCTTTGTCTTGTTCTAGTTTACAGGTGAAAAACTTTAAATTTTTCCCTAGTCAGTAAGATATTAGCTGTGAGTTTGTCATATATGGACTTTATTATTATGCAAAATATTTCATCTATGCTTAGTTTGCTGAGAGTTTTTATCATGAAGGGGTGTTGAATTTTGTCAAGTATTTTTGAATGTCTATTGAGATGAACATATATGATATATCACATTGAATCATCCTTGCATCTCTGGGATAAATCCCACTTGATCATGAAGTAATACTTGATCCCACTTGATCATGAGGTAATACCTTTTTGATGTGCTGTTGGATTTTATTTTCTTGAAGAGTTTTGCATCTAGGTCCATGAGGTATACTGGCTGGCAGTTTTTCTTTTTGTTATATCCCTGTCTGATTTTAATGTAGGGTAATACTAGCCTTGTAGAATGAATTGAGAAGAATTTCCTCCCCTTTATTTTTTTTAGAAGAGTTCGAGAAGAATTGGTATTAGTTCTTCTTTAAACTTTGGTAGAATTTAGAATTTAGAACTAAAGCCATGTGGTCCTGGACTTTTCTTTGTTAGGAGAATTTTCATTACTGATTGAAACTTGTTACCCATTATCAGTCTGTTCAGGTTTTCTATTTCTTCAGGGTTCAACATTAGTATTTTATGTCTCTAGGAATTTATTCATTTCCTCTGGGTTTTTCAATTTGTTGGCATACAGTTGCTCAGAATAGTCTCTAATGAACCATTGTATTTTTCACAGAAGATTTTTGATACAGGCTCAAACTACCCAAAGTGCTTCCTCAGGCTTGAGTGATGTGTTAGGCACAAAACTCATCTTTCTGAAATAGTTACTTTTCTTTTCTTATACGGTTTTCATTCCATGGTTTATAAATTAAAACTATTGCCCAGAATTTTCTACAGTTTATATTAAGAACTCAGCTCAAATAAACCAAATATTGCATTTTCTAAGTGGGTTTCTTATGCCCTACTGATAAATACAGATTTCTCCAAAGCAAATTCACAAACTAGTAAACCATAGACTAGGCTAAATTTTACATATACATGTATATATACATATATATGTAAAATATACACGCACATATATTTTTTAATTCATCTAGCAAAATATTTTTATTGAGCCAATATTTAAAAATCAGAAAAATTTTCATAGAAAAAGCAAGATTTGAAACTCCTTTTAAACATCAGAAGGCTCTAGCAGCACTGTGCTCACATTCTCACAGACCAAGGCTCAGCTGGAGCTGAGGAAGAACTGTCCCGTTAGGTGGTGCCTGTGCTCTGTTTGCCATAATTCTCATCCTTTCTTGATGCCTCCCTATACTGAGCCTGTAGATTGCTTTCAAAGTAACATATACCCTATTCCCTCTATTGGCATGTCACCACCGAAAGTTATAAAATAAGAAATGCAGTTGGAAGGTTGTGTTTTCTATGTGACTTGGTATTCTCTGTATTAGAGAATTTTATATATTCTCATATATATTTCATATATATCGTTATATATATCATATATATATTTCATATAAATTTCCATAGAAATTTCTATGTATGGACTATATGTATTAAATATAAAACCATAATATATGGATAATATACAACATGGGATAGTATCCATAATATGTACATTATCCAAAATATATGGGTAATATACAATATGGGCATGATTTTCATTTTTACATGGAATCCTACGTATTCCCAGGTAAAAATGAAAATCATGCCCATATATTTAATAAAAAATACTTTGTCTTCTTCCTTATTTATTATACTCAGATGTCCTCTATATGTCTTTTAGCTTGCAACACTTTTCCAACCATACTTCCTAAAATCCCAAGAAGTGCTTATACGGCTATGAGTAACAGCAACTGGGAACAGAAGATGCTAGGACTTTGCTACCCCTCATCTTTCCTACAGCATCTCCCCTGCCCAATCTGTTCTTTTAAATATATATTTGCAAATAACTATTAGTTAAGTACACAATGCATGGTTAAAACTAAATTTGAAAACTATCCTTGTAATAATAAATATTTGAACCTATGTATGCACACTCATTTCATTAAGAAAAATATTACTAGGGTGAGCTTCTAATACCCTCTAATACTAATGCTTCTATCCTATACTCAATCAATATCTGTAAAAAAATACCGGGGAAGAGAAATGGGTCATCTGTATGACGCTTTAACATAATCTGACAACATATCATAATATGAAAGGTAGCTGTAAATGTTACTTTACTGGAGACTTTTTACTCCAGGAAGTAAGAATATTCACTACCTAAACAAATAAAGACTTTATTAGTAGGTTGCTGACTCCCACCACTGTGTTCACATGGATTGACACACTGTTGATAAAACTTTATGCTTCTGAGAAGGGCATGAAAAATATTATACTTCAGAACCGTCTTACATAAAAAACAGAGCATTTCTCTCAGAAATTCACTTTCTGAGTTGCATGTAATTACTTCCATGAAAACTAGATAAGAATTTGTGAGGAAAGCTATCATATGCTTCCTGCAGGGGGCTCTTCTGGCCACTCTATGGGGTTGTTTGGGTGACCTACAAGATTCCCCTGGACACTGGGGCATCACTCAAAAGTAAGTCTTTCTGAGAACACAGAATCCACGCTGTCTCCAACTCACACTTACTAAGTAGATGCAATTCAATGTCAGTGTTTCGGGGTATAATACGAAGCAGGTTTTCTCCTGAATGATTAAGGCCTGACAAGTGCCTCCTCCTAGCCCTGGCACCTTGTTCCTATATATGTTTGCTAGTTTTACTGCACAAAGAAACACATTTTGGGGAGGAAAAAAAAAAGATAACTAGATTTTGCCAGGTTGGCTTTGAACCTATCTTTCACACCACTGTGAAGTGCACTGCCAGGATGTGCGATATGTAGTTAGAAGCAGCAGATGGAAAAGCATTTTTGAGGGGCTTTTTGATGGTTCTGAATCTATGCAGCATTTACACACCAAAGCATGCTTGTTCATCTGTTATATATTTAGGGATATTTAAACTGTGAACATTTGTCTTCCTTAAAGACTACAAAAGTATCTGGAGACAGACTGACTTACTAAATAGACACAGTAAATTGATCAATAATTAGTTTGACATCCCTTACACCCCTGGCCCCTCACTTCCCACCAACTTCTGGCCCCCATTCTGTATTGCCTGGCAGTAGCCTTATGTGGGGCCATGAGCATCCTATGTAGTGGGAAAAAATGTCACAGCACCAAAAGAAAATTACCCTCCCTGTGTATGTGTGCGGGCAGAGAGGAAGAGAGAGAGAGAGAAAGAGAACACTTAAAAAATTATTTTTTAAATTGACATATAAAATTGTATGTATTGATCATATACAACATGATGTTTTGAAATATATATACATTGTGGAATGGTTAAGTCTAGATAATTATCAAATGCATTACCTCACTTGGTTATCATTTGGTGGCAAGAACACAACATTTCTCTCTCTTAGCAGATTTAAAGAATTCAATATATTGTCTTTAACTAAAAATCACTATGTTGCACAATAAATCTCTTGAACTTATTCCTCCCGTCTAAATAAATATGTACAAGGCCTAAAAAATAATATTTTTTGTTTGTTTGTTTGTTTGTTTTTGAGACAGAGTCTCACTTTGTCACCATCAGTAGAATGCTGTGGCATCATCATAGCTCACGGCAACCTCAACCTCTTGGGTTCAAGAGATTCTCTTGCCTTAGCTTCCTGAGTAGCTGGGACTACAGGTGCCTACCACATACCCTAGTTTTTTAAGAGAGAGCATCTCAGTGTTGCTCAGGCTGCTCTTAACCTCCTGAACGCAAGCAATCCACCTGTCTCGGCCTCCTAGAGTGCTAGGATTATAGGAGTAAGCCACTGCACCTAAGCAACAATTAAGTTTATAAACTCATCCTAGAAAAAGTGCTACATATCTCAATGCTCAATATCACTAGTCACCTTTGAATTATTCCCTTGAGAAGATGTTCACTAAAACCAGTGCCTAGCCCACCCTTCGAAGTAATTTTGGAACATTTTTTATGGAATGACCATCAGAGCACTTGTCATATAGCACACAAAAATACACAACAATGATGAACACCACTCAGCAAGACATCACCACACATTGACATAAACACAGCTGTGAGACACTGATATACCAAGGTTATGAAACCTTACTGAATTTTTTATACAGTGCTACTGAGATAAGTACATGGTGGCAAGTTTGTGAACTTAATTGTCAGGTTTTATACAATGACAACTCTGATAGTCATTCCAAAACAAGTTCCAATATTGCTTTGAAGGGTGAACTAGGTACAGGCATCAGTTCCTAGCTTCCTGAAGGGAGTTCTTCAAATGTCACCATAGTGATATTCAGCAATGAGGTATGTAGCACCTTTTCTAGGATAGGACCTCATTCCTTTTAACCAATATCACTGCAGCCCACTCCCCACAACCTCTGCTACACATCACTTTACTCTTGATTTCTATGAGACAGACTAATTCTAGATTCTACTTGTGACTGAGAGAAACACTTTTAAGAAGCCTCTTAAATGTGGGACAATGAGAAGGTATTTATTGTAATCTTGTAATCCAGCAAAAGGTAGAAGAGTCCATAGTCAGGGACCTTCTGCTTATAATTTTCCCCTCGTATTTCTAAATATGATAGTGGCAATGAATGCTACTATAACAAAATAAACTTGACTAGGTCATGGGTTGTCTTACCTACTGAAGAATGGTGAAAATAAAACCATATGCTTAGTAGAACTTAATACTGGGATAAATCAATAGCCACTTTATAGAGGTAGTAATGAGCCCTAAATCCATAAGACTGAAACTAATGACTGGCATTCTCTGATATGCCTTTATCATTCCTCTATGTTTACTGTACACCCTTTACCTGTCCTCAAACTTGATTACCCAAAACTGGCAATTTCAGAGGAAGAAGCCATAACAAGAATAGACAAGCACCTATTTTTTTTTTTTTTTGCAATTCTTGGCCGAGGCTGGGCCTGACCCCGACACCTCCAGCATATGGGGCCATCGTCCTACTCCTTTGAGCCACAGGTGCCGCCTGATCAGCAGCTATTTTTGACCTAAAAAGTCACTGTTGTTATAGAGAGCTGGTTGGAAGATGGAACTGTTGACTCTGAATTGTTCTGTGAATTCTGAAACAGCAAAGTTCTCTCCTTTTTTTTGATAAGAGATAAATAGAACTTTATTTTAAATAAACATTTGCACTCAACAGCGAAGTTGTTCATCAAACACTACCTTGAGCTCACCAAGGCTATGGGGGAAATGATTTAAAAAAAAAAAAAAGTAAGGATGACGAAAGTCTCCCTGACAAAAGACAAGCAAACCCAATGTTCACAAAACATGGACAAAATAAAACACAATCTTTTCTTAGAAACAGAATATCAAGGTATGACTCTCAAGGGTTCACTATGAAAAAAATTTTTTTTAATTATTAAATATATGTATTTTATTATTCTTCATTACATTATTCCCCCCCCCCCCCGATTTACAGAAAAGAATACAGAAAACACCAAAGCTCCTGGTAGAGGGAGAGATTTCAAGTGGGGAGAGAGATGCTCTCTGAGTTTTATTTATTTTTTATAAGTCCTCTCCTCAATCCACCCCAAATAGGTTTTACTCTGTC
>CAUYRH010086320.1:0-40292 GCA_963574655.1 Perodicticus potto
GATTTAGGAGATAAAAGACCAGGGTTAGAGAGAAGTACAGAAAAGGTTGCTCCAGTGTCCAAAAGAAATTTTCTCTACTGGCGCTCCACTATAAGGCAGACCTGGGCCTCTTGAGGGTTGATGACACAAGCTGGAGCCACACGAATTTGCCCCAGGCACCCTCAGTCCAGTTTGGGCTCCGTTGGGGTCACTGTCCCCCGGAGGCCTTCGCCTCCGGTGACAGGCCACCCTCCATATGCAATTCTTTATGGAATTTTCTCCCCTACTCTGATTCTGCATTTTACTTTCTGGTTCGTGATGAATTCAAACCCTGTTTATAGGGTGAGCAACAATGAGGAATGGGACAGGCGGGGAACTGTCGACTTTCTCATGCTAAGTAAGGGAAAACGTCCCTTAGGGAAGAGACACACAGATGGCAGTGCCCCAGAGGGCAGGGGACAGCAGGGTTCCCCGGGTCCTCTGAATCCTTCCAGATGCCCCCCATTCCCTCTCAGGGCCTCAGTCTGTCTCACCAATGCTTTAATTTTCTCACAAACAATTCAGTGAATTTGTGAATTCAACTCGTAATTAAGAAACCTGCTGATTCATCTTCTGAAATCATGTCCAGTTAGTCTGTCAGTCTCGTGTAATTAACTTTTTTTTTTTTAACATGGCCACAAGAAGGCTCAAAGTTTTACTCTAACTTGCAGATGAGCATTTGGATCTTCGAGCGGTCTTGCTTTAAGTCTGTCAGTGTCTTCAGAAGCAGCCGTCCTACGCGGTGTCTGGACTTCCTCATCTTCTTTAGATTGGTGGAGGCAGCACCTTCCTCCTACTGCTTAGCCCTGGCTGGGTCCTGTTCTCAGTGGGTGCGTGGTTCGAGGTGATACCTTCACTAGCTGTGTCACCATTCTGTCACATGGCTGCCATCTCTCTTGGAGTTTGGAATGGAGTCTTACTTCCTGCTAACTGATTCAAGTGCTCATCACCTCCCTGGAGGTTTGAAGTCTACAGTCTGTTCTCTAGTACCCACTTGCACATCGTTTAATCTTGTCGATTTATAAGCAGCCCCAAGGTCAGTCCAGAATGACTGTAAGAACAGGGTTTGCATGGCTCACAGAATGGAAGAAAGAAGGACCCCTAGACCTGAAAGTATAGGAATCTCAACCCTGGAAGCCTGTGTAGCCTCTGTTTGGGGCACAGACATAGGATCAGTCCTTTCCACCCATGTCTGTCATCTTCATTTCCGTTTTCTAATTCCAGCTGGTCTAGCTTAGATCAGTCAGGGATCAGTTTTTTTGCCCCAGGATCTAATAAGTCAAAAGACCTAGAAGGTGCCTGGTGATGGCCAGTGTAGCGATCATCCTGAGGCAGGCAAAGTCCCCAGTCTGTGTCTACAGCAATATCATTGCCTGTCACTGACAGAGTAAGCTCCAACTCCTGGCATTTAGGTTTCTTTCTTTTTGAGACAGAGTCTCATTATGTCACCCTCGGTAGAGTGCCGTAGCATCACAGCTCACAGCAACCTCAAACTCTTGGGCTTAGGCGATTCTCTTGCTGCAGCCTCCCAAGTAGCTGCGACTACAGGTGTCTGCCATAACGCCTGGCTATTTTTTGTTGCAGTTGCCATTGTTGTTTAGCTGGCCCGGGCCAGGTTTGAACCTGCCAGCCTCAATGTATGGGCATTTAGGTTTTTAATTCAGGCATCGAAGAGCCCTTGCTTCCTGACCGCACCTCCCCACCCTGCCTGATTTCTCTACTCCACACTGGCGGTCAGTCTCTCTGCCTGAGCATTCTCTGTCCACCCGGACTCTGCCTTTGCTAAATCCCCTCCCAGGGATCCCCTCAGAGTGTCGCTTCCCATCTCTAAGGCCCAGGCTTGCCTCTCCTCTTTGAACACTGACTTGACACTTACTACATATATATATATATATAATGTTTTTTATGACCAATTTCTTTCCCTGTGCTATATGTTGTCTCCTTGAGTCACTCAGAGTCCCACAGGAAACAGCTGACACACTAGAATTGGGCAATTTGAGAAGAGCACAGTGAAAGAACCATGTACCAGGGGACAGCAGGAGGAAGGCAGAGCGTGGTCAGTGAGGTGAGTGACAGCAGCCACTGTCACCAGTGTGAGGTCTGAAGGGGAAGGGAGAACTGCATGCTCAGCAGATGTGGTCAGCTGGGGTTTGACACGTGCACGGCATCTTGATTGGACAGCTCAGGATGAGGACGAAGTCAGCCTCTCCCTCCATTCTCACTGATCCCGGGTCAGAGGAGTTGCTGTTCTGATCATCAGATTTCAGGATGAAGATTGGGCCACGTTTCCAAGGGCTGGGGCCTCTGTGCATTAAAAGGTCCCAAATGGCACATGCAAGTCTGGTCTATTTCCTTGCCTCCCCCACCCCCGGCAGTGGTAGGTGGAATCAGGGTGTGTCTCCCTGGGGCAGGTCCTGCTTTCTGGCTTGTTTTGTTCTCTTCTTTTCACACCTGTTTTCAGCGCGCCCATTGCTTTGGGTTAAGGCGTGGCCTTTCGGAATAAAATTTGAGTTTTGGTTTATGCGAAGGGCGAGGAATAGGTAGCCCTATAACCTATAGTGGTTATAGGTTAAGCTATAACTAGCATTACCAAAGGCCCTGCTCAGGAGAACGAGGAATTAGCCCAGATAATAAAGTGGTCTGTGTTTCCCGTCTTCTGTTGCTCCCTCCCGAGGTCACCGCCTTGCTCCATTCCTGAGGATACAGTTGGCATCCCCTGAGTTTTGCAACACAGTTGGACAAGATCAGACTTAGGCATTGCTGAGTTTCTTGGTGTAATATCAGAGAAACCACCTTTCTCCCGCAGCACACAGGCACACCGCCTGCTGAGGGAAGGGCTCCCGTGCAGGACTAGCCGCGGCTCTGGCACTGGCCAGCGCCCCCTGGTGTTCATATTCCCCACTGTGGAGAAGCTGGTGCTGGCAAGTGCAGGGCCCCATTAGAAGGCGGCGGGGCAGGTTTGGCCCCTACTTGAACTGAGCCAGGGAAATTCTTGGCCTATCTGAAAATTGAGAGGCTTTCTTTTCTCTGGTCAAGCCCTTGACTGATGGCCAGTGAACTAGCTCTGGCTTAGTCGGGAAAGGTTAATCTTGTAATAGGCAAAAATCTAGTAATTTTAAAAGCATCATTAGTCATGTCTATATTCAAGCCCATACCTAACGCCAAATATCTGTCTATCTATCATCTATCTATCTATCTATCATCTTTAATATCATAGCTTTTTTTTCTTTGTTCTGTTTCTCAGCCAGGATCTGGGTCTCTAACATTCATTTAAGTCCTGCAATTCTGTCCTGTAAATTACGTAAGCTCTACGTGGGCCTCAGAGAGCTGGAAGTTGGGGTCTTTGATTTGCCATCAGCATATTAAATGAAAAGAAACCACAGGATGTAAACTTGACTTTTGCGTCTCATTATCGTTTTAAATTAAATCTGTGGCTGAAGTTCCTCTATCCCTCTATAAAATCTCGAGCAATCCCAGGGCTTTTGTCATCATACTTAGGTAAAAAGAAGTTCCGTGACCATTTAAGTTCACAAAAGGACGAAGTTTCAATTCATAAATTAAAGAGTTGACCCCTGTATGATCATCAAAACTCAGGTTGATTCGACATTTAAATTTTCCCCACTTACCCCTAAGCTGGCTAAGAAATGGCTACTTGCTGGAGAAATGACGCTATCTCTCTGCCTGGTGTTTCTACTCCTTCCCAGGCTTGCTCAGCATGGATTCCTACCTTCCCACTGGCAGGGAGCTGGATAGGGAAAGAAGGTTGGGGTTTGGGAAGTTTTCGTTGCTCTGGCTCTGCCATCAGATGACATCATCCTTTCTGGGGCCGGCAGCTGTTTAAAAGTTGATCCTTTCTCGAAGGGGCTGCTTTTCTAGAGTCATTGGGGACATCCCTGGGAATACTCAATGCAAATCCTATGATTCAATGAGAACACATCTTCCCTGGCTGCCAACTGCCCATCGTTCTCCACCATTTCGGCAGTCCGCTGTGCACACCCGTGCTGCCGGGGTCCCACAGACAAGCCCCCTCAGGCACTCTTCCTGGACAGGATTTGAAATCCTCCAGTTGTCTTTCTCTCATCTGGCCCATGGGAAAGAATTCAACGTTCTTGACCAAAATCCCTTCCCCCCTCCCCCCGGAGTGTAGATCCATCCCGAGGCAGTGGCAGCTCTCCTCCGCTCCACCCCAGTGCAGCTGGCTAGCCTGTCCCTGGTTCCCAGATTTCCTGGGTGTGAGTAAGGCCCTGATATGTGGTTCCTCTTTAACTGAAGTGACTCTTACCACATTCTCAGGTGGTCCTGTTGGCATCACACTCACCAGGCTTGTGGTGAGAAGCAGGCCCCACCGTGCCTTCCCCCCTTCCTGTGTGGGGTGAGCAGCACCCCTGCATGCCAGCAGCCTGTGCAAAGAACTGTTTTCCAAAGTTCACCAATCAAATCCCTTTGTCTCCTGTATCGTGAGGGGTCTCAAGAGCTGTAAAATCCGATTTTACAATTTCTGTGTAAATTCCCATACAGCCTCCTTTGGGATGTAGCATTGAGGTGGCCCTGCTCTCTCAGTGTTTTGCATTAGTGAGTAGCATTTGGCTGATACACAATCTAACCTTAATTTGCTGGTTTTGAACTGTATCCGGCGTCATGGGAGAGCTAACCTGGGGATGGAAGCAGCCTGTCCACAGACCTCACACCCCAAACCTTCCCCCACAAACTGGTCTTCCTCATCACGGATGTGCATATCCAAGTCCTGTGGGGGCATGGATCATATCAGGAGTCAAGAAACTTCTATAGAGGAGAAGGAAGTAAATATCTTTGAGTTTGCACTCAGCTCTGTCCCGGCAGTACAAAAGCAGCCACGGACAATCCGTAAACAAGTGAGGGTGGCTGTGCCCCAAGATACTCTATGTACAAAACAGAGGGGATCAGTGAGTAAAGAAAGAGGAATGGTGACCCTAACTATACTGGGGATTTACCCGGGCAGAAATGGACAAAGACCCCAGTGAAGTTCATGACAGTCCACAGGCTATGAAGGACAGGACTCGCTTTGTTCAGGAGCTGTGATGACTTCAGAATTTTAGCTCTGGAATTTGTAGAAAATTTCAGGAACTCAAGCTGGAAAAGAATCACCTTTTGAAACAGCGAGACTGTGATGCTCAAGAAAAAGGGGGAAGAGCAGAGAAGCCAGGGAAGCAGCATAGAACATGTTCAAGGCCTTGGCCAGGTCCAGTGTCACATGGGGTTCACCCTCAGCAGGCTGCTGTGGACACTTTGTACCCCTGTGGCTTCCAGCAAACTGACCCCTCTACTTGGGTGCCACTCATTAATATCACAGCTTTTTTTCTTTGTTCTGTTTCTCAGACAGGATCCGGGTTCTCAGCCAGGATCTGGGTTCTGTTTCTCAGCCAGGAGCTGAAAAAACTGCTCACACAGCAGCTCAGATATGTAGCAAGTACTTTATCTCTCAAGCCTGTACCAAGTGTGCCTTCCTGGCTTCCAACAATCAGTATCTCCATCGTGTTGCCCAAGGAGCTTTACCCAAAGCTGTGAAGGGCTCTCTGCCCTGGCACGACAGGTGCTGGGAAATTAACATCCCCCGGGAGCGGCCTCCAGCCCACGACCGGCCCAAGTAGAATATAAAAGCCCTGATTCCCTGTCCCCTCAAATGGGGTAACAGAGAGTGTGTTCACTGCTTCCCAGAGTTTTCCAGTGCCTTTCGCTTTCGTCACAGCCCCACCCCTGTGGAAGGTGGCTTGGTAATGTACCCTTTGTTGGTACCTTCCCTGCTTTACTCCCCCACCCCCACTGGAGTTTCCTGCATTTTGCAAATAAACTCTTAGCTCTCAGATCTTTGCTCAGGGTCTGTATCTGGGGGAACCCCACCTGTGCAGAGTGACACTTCCCCTGTGCACCTTTGCTCAGTGTTTCCATCCTACACTGCAGCTGTGTCCTTCCGGCACCCTCAGTGTTTCACTGTAGTAACTGCAGTCATGGGGGCCAGATGGGTCTCTCTTCATCTGAATGGTGAGTGGAAGGTTTCTAGAAATGAGTCATATTTATCTTTGCAGCCCCAGAATTTTCCCTGCCGTCACATGGTGTTCAAGTCATGTGTCTGCTGGCTGCAAGAACCTTGAAGTGTAGGTAGAGGAGGGGTCGGAGGGGGTTGAAGGGGCTAGTTCTGTACCACTGGCCATATGGAGTAGCCACTGGCCACGTGTGCTTGTTTAAATTTAAACCCAAAGTAAATTAAATTGGATAAAATGTGAAAAATGCAGTTCCTCCATCACATAAGCCACATTTCACGTGCTTAGCAGGTGTATGTGGTTAGTGGGGACCATGTTCCACAACATAGCTACAGAACATTTCTGTCACCGAAGAGGTTCTTTTGGACAGGGCTGGGTTGGGGAGCAAAACAATGTACGCGTGTTTATGATTTGGTTATGTGTAGTTTTGTGTGGGTTGCTAAGCTTCTAAAAGCTTTCAGGGATAAGGGGAGCACGAATAACCACCCGTGGCCTGCACTTGTGGTTACCTAAGGGCAGATGCTACTTCACAGTGAAAGAAGGAACCATTGATGTAGAGTTAAGTTTTTAAATGATTGTTTTATTTACATTTTGGCCAAACCACAAAAAAAAAAAAAAAAAAGAAAGAAAAAGAACTTCAAAGTTTCCTAACCAAATTGAGATTTGTGTTGCGTGGTTCAGAGTGTTCCAAAGTTCACATCCTGTGCTGCCCATTTCCTATAGGCAAGTGGTAAGGAAAGTCAAGGCCACTCACTAGGGGATGGATGGAGAGGATGGCCAAGAGCACGTCGGCTCTGATCTAAGAATTTGCCTGGGAAGTGATAAAAAGTTTTCTGGTTTTGGCTCAGAGCCTGTAGCTCAAGTGGCTAAAGCGCCAGCCACATACACCAGAGCTGGCAGGTTCAAATCCAGCCTGGGCCTGCCAAACAACAATGAAAAGTGCAACCAAAAAATAGCCAGGCATTGTGGCAGGCGCCTGTAGTCCCAGCTACTTGGGAGGCAGAGGCAGGAGAATCGCTCAAGCCCAGAAGTTGGAGGTTGCTGTGAGCCATGATGCCATGGCACTCTACCCAGAGCGACAGCTTGAGGCTCCGTCTCAAAAAAAAAAAAGAAAAGAAAAAGAAAAAAGTTTTCTGGTCTTAACATGGAAGTTTCTCTCATTTGGATCGAATTTAGGCATTGGCAATTTCTCTGTAAGATGTGGTTACAGGCTTGAGCCCCTACACCTAGTCAAATTTATTTTCCCACAGCACCACATGGGTTGTTTTACTCTGCTGCTCTAACCCTTTTCCAGCTCTTTAACTTTCTAAGGAAGCCCAAGATCCTTTGACTGAAATTCACGGCCCATCCGCAGCTGGCCACCCTACTCTGCTACCCAGAGATGTGCATGCCCTCTTGTCTTTGGGTTGGATTCCTTTGCCTTAAAGTGCATCCTCCCAAATCCTCTCCCTTTCCAAATCTTGCCTTTGGAGACTGGCTCAAAGCCACTTCCTGCATGGAAATCTTCCTTTCCTTAGATTTCAGCAAGAAGTGATTTTTCTCCTCCTGGCCCAGATTGCATTGAGTTTCTACCTCTTTACACTGGAGTTATTTGTTTCTATCTTATACTTCCTATTAGGCTAACGTTTCATGGGGGCAGGAATTATGTTTGTCTGCTATGTTTTTGCATCTTTCACTTAGCTCAAAGCAGCGTGTGTGCATCCTGTCAATATCACCTCACAGACAGCTGCTGGGTGAACAGCTGGCAGGGCTCCCATTACGCTATCATGAATTGTCTCTACTGAGAGGCACAAGTTAAGCAGAAGCTTAGAACTTAATTCTCCCAAAAGCCACAAATAGGGGAATGCAAAGGGGATGAGGACCAGTGCAATTCCTCCTTTCGGTAGGGGATACTTTTACATTATAAGTTGCATGCTTTTCTCCTTAGGATGTAGCTCACACAAAGTCTCATTCATCTTTGTACCTCCCACAGCTTCTAGTGCAGGGCATTAAATACACACTCTCAAGAAAAACCCAACTCAATAAATATGGTGGACTAGAAACTCCCACTAAACCAATAGGTTTAGGATGGATTGACATCATTTATAGGTTGTCCAGGTTGGCAATCATCCTTAGTAGAGCCTAGAGCACAAAGGCTTCTTGCATTTCCTGGTGACATGTGTGAAATCCTTAGTTTCAAGAAGAACTCTGGAGTGCTTCTAGGACTGTTTCAGCTGGAACAGTTGTTCTAAGTCTGGTCCAGGGACAAGCATCATCAGCATCACCTGGGCACTTGTTAGTGATGCAAATTCTTGGATCTCACTTGACCCTCTGCATCGGAAACTCTGAGGTGGGGGGCTGGCCATCCACATTTTAATTTTCCCTCCATGTGTTTCTGAAAACAAGTTTGAGAACCATGCCGGAGCTACTTTTTATGTGCAGGAGGCCTCAGCCAACTGTGCAATGTGACATCAGCATCCAGGAGGATCAATGAGCACCTCACCCTTCCAGGTTCCATGAGTCTCTCGTGAGAAAAGAAACAAACAAACACAGAAACAGAACTGAATATTTAAAACAGGTGCAGCATGCCACTACTTAGCTTGAGACTATTTATTTACATCTAAAAAGTTAAAGCTTTCATTAAGTAAGGAAAGAGCCAGCCACATTAGGACATAAAGTAATTGTATCTTCCTCACCCCAGCTAACACCTTGATTTCAACTTATTGTATTTTGTGAAATGCTTCATTTATGTCAATAGCTGCTGAAGTTAAAGTTTGAAATATAAAAGTTTTTACCTTTTTTGTAGCGGCATATAGTAACTAACATTTGGATGCATTAAAGTTTAAGTAACACTTCAAAGAATCAAGCAAAGCTCTGCTTTCCAAGGCTGGTGATGAGTAATGTATATACCGCCACCTTTGTGTACATATTTCAATGTCTTCAAGAACTTCAGGGTTGCACTGTTTGAAGGTAGCAGTGTAGAGGTAAAGGCGGCTGACTTAACATGCTAGCCCATCCTCTTTAAGCAATTTTCTGCAGCTAACCTAAAACACGACGGAGAGTTCTGGGTCCCCTGTTGATGGGGAGATAGAGCTGGCTCTTTCCAGTTTCTCACTAGGGAGGAATGGGATGTATCTCCCCAGGTGCATGGCCACGTGCCTGTGGAAAAAGTGGCGCAGGTACTTCCGGAACCTCTCGCCGACGAAGGCGTAGATCATGGGGTTGACACAGCAGTGCGTGTAGGCGATCACCTCCGTCACCTGCATGGCCAGGTCCAGGTGTCTGTTTCGCTCACAGCTTTTACCAAAAAAGATCATTTGAAAAGCAGAGAGAAGGATAACCAGGTTGTAGGGTGTCCAAAAAATGAAGAAGACCACCATGATAACAAAAATGAGCCGGATGGCCCTGTACTTTTTTTTATTGGGGCATCTCAGCAATGTTTTGATGATTCCCGAGTAGCAGACAGCCATAACGAGCAGGGGGAGAGCAAGCCCCAAGATGTTCATTCTCAGAGCATGGAAATGCTTCCCGCTGTCCTCCCCATCCTCTGGGTAAGCAGGGTCGCAGACAGACTCTTCAAACAGCTCTTGGGACTCATGGTAGAGAAATTCAGGGAGGGCTGCTAGCCCTGCCAGGCCCCAGGTGACAATACAGGTGATGACACCAAAAGTGACAGTCCTGGCTCGAAGGGCAAACACAGCATGGACGATGGCCAAGTATCTGTCGACTGTCATCAGGATGATAAAGAAGATCTCACTGTACAAGCCCATGTAATAAAGGCCAGAGAGAAGCTTACACATGCCGTGGCCAAAAACCCAGTTATTCCACCCAACATAGTGAATCCAGAATGGAAGAGTGAAGAGGAAGAGCAAGTCAGAAACGGCCAAGTTGAGCAGGTAGATGTTGCTCAAAATCCTGAGCCTCCTGTATTTTGTGAGGATCACTATCACCATGACATTGCCCAAGAGGCCCACGATGAACACCAGGGAATACAGAGGAGGCAGAAACTGGGCACCCAGCTCCTTGATGCTGACTTTATCACACGGCGGTGCAAACTCATAGTCATAGGGTGTGGTCCCCAAGGCCTGAACCTCATCTATTGAGGTTGCCATTTTGCTGGTTCCTGTGATAAAAGAAGAAAAAAACAATTCCACAATTAAGCATCATCACCATTTGTGAAACATACCAGTTGATTTATTCATTTACACAATGAAGACACCATGTGTGGGCATCTTTTAGAGGTTCTTTAGCATGTAGTTCAAAAGGTGTATCACAGGCTCGGCCCCTGCGGCTCAAGTGGCTAAAGTGCCAGCCACATACACCTGAGTTGGCGGGTTCGAATCCAGTCCGGGCCTGCCAAACAACAATGATGGCTGCAACCAAAAAACAGTCAGGCATTGTGGCAGGTGCCTGTAGTCCCAGCTACTTGGGAGGCGGAGGCAGGAGAATCGCTTGAGCCCAGGACTTGGAGGTTGCTGTGAGCTGTGATGTCACAGCACTCTACCCAGGGGGACAGCTTGAGGCTCTGTCTCAAAAAAAAAAAAAAAAAAAAAAGGTATATCACAGATACTGTGGGGGGGGGTCAATAAAGAAAGCTATGACATTGTCAAAGTCAGCACGATCCATGATGGGAAGAGGAAACAGAAATGTTGTGGGACATTGGTGAAGAATGAGGATGTTGATTTCTGAAAGCATTTGAAAGAAGAAATACAAAATAGGGGAGAACAGTCTGTATAATGATAATAATAATGTAATAATACTGCAATTATTATTATCACTGTATCTTTTAAGGCATTTTTCATTTTATGTTTTGAACTTTATACATGACTTTCACATATAATACATTACTATTTAAAAATAAAATATTTAATAATAATTATGATTATTATTACTGCAAATAGCTGTGGCTCTCTAGGGCCCCATATTTGTTTACTGTCCATCATAACTAATGGGGAAATTGAACACTGAAGAAATTTAGTAATTCATCCAACATTCTTCACAAGTAAATACAAAAGTTAGGGCTAGATCATTAGTCCCTATCTATGTCCATTTCTCCTGTCACTAAATTCAAATGTAGTGATTTTTAATTTGAAAATTTAGCTGTTACAAGTATGCACCCTAGTAATTACAGTTGTAAGCCTAGGTTACTTTCCTTTTCCTGCCCCTACTGATCCTGAATTAAATCAGTCATGAGACAACAGCAAACCCCAAAGAGCTTAGCCATCATAGGGGTTACAGGGGAGAGGGAACACTTCCCCTTTGCCCTGGAATGTTTGACCGAACACTCAACTCCCAAAATGCAGATTAATGACAAAGAAGGTATACAAATTTATCGGCATGTGTGGGGGAGAATCACAGAGGAATCGCCCAACAACCCATTGGGTACACATGCTTATATGCCTTACCTCTTAGGGCCCAGGGTGATGGGGAAGTGTGGATGATATTAGAGGGATGGCAAATGGTTTTTAGTGGAATTTGGTGGGCGTGAAGAACATGCAACAGCCTGGGACAAAGTCTTTTGGGCCCACAGAATGAACAATGGTTCATGACAAGAGCCTCTCCAGGGTTGGCTGACTCTAGTCTTCCTTCCTGTGATATGAGTCCAGTTCGTGAAGACTAAAGGAACCAGAGGTAACTGTTTTCTTCATTAGTAGGCCTGAACTTTAGGCAGGTGAGGGAACCTAAGAGAATGACTTCATCTTATGCTTTGGGAGAGGTAGAGGATTGCAGTGTGTGTATGTGTGGCAGGGTGATTGTTGTCTTTGTTGGGCCTGTCCTGTCTTTATGTAGATAAAAGAAAACTCTCCTTTAGCATCCATTGATCGCCATGGCCTTTTAATTCAAAATGCCCATTATAGCAGGGAGCCATATACTGGGTGGAGTTCCCTTTGCTCCTTCAGGGGCAAGCAGGAGGAATTAGTCCATAAGATTTTTTATTAGACTCAATATTTTTTAGACCAGGAGCTACAGGCTCTTTGCTAGCTTTTTCTAGGACTTTAGTGGAGAAAGAGGAAAAACAGCTCAAGGGGGAATCCTGAGAAGGACAGTTAAGCCATGCACTGATTCCTCAGATGGAGTCCTACTGATCTCCTTTCTAGGAGGAAGGGACAAGTGTGAGAACATGAATATTTAAGTCAATGGGCATTTCTCAGGTAAGTCTGAAAAACGTAATAATGGAGGCCCATGACAAGGAATTGTTTTTACTTCTTAACAGACTACTGACACCCTAAAAGTGAGGCTTGGGCATGTGAAAGTGAGAGTGAGGATGAAAGAGCAGGAGCCGGTCCTATCTGTATAACACACTGAGCCTCCTTTACTCATCTCCAAAGTAAGGACTGTGCTACCCCGTGGGGGTGTGGTGAGGGTCAGATGAGAGGGTATGTGTGAGTTCACATTTTAAACTTGAAAAAGCTATACAACTGCTAGGAAGCAAGAGCTGAAGAGAGGCAGTAAGAAGCCATTTCGATTGCGTTCAGGAAAAAGTAGGGTCCCTTAGGTGGAACTTGATCGGTTTTTTTTTTTTGCAGTTTTTGGCTGGGGCCAGGTTTGAACCCGTCACCTCTGGCATATGGGGCCGGCACCCTACTCCTTTGAGCCACAGGCACCGCCCTTGTTGATCTATTTTTATGAGTCTGTCCAGGTACATCTCCTACAGCAGACCACATTCCAGGTTTGGAGGCAGAAAACGTAATTAAGGAACAACTGATTCCTATGATCTTATCAGCATTCTTTTCCTAATGGCATAATCCACAGCAGCTGAGAAAAAAGTGCCCATCATTTTACACATTTATAATCATAGAAAATGTCCTTCTAAACTTCAGCACCTAATACGCAACAGAACAGAGCTGCTTGCTTCAGAGGCCAAAGGCCTAGTAGCCTCTACTCACCAGCAATTGTTTGTACTTATTTTTTTTTCTCTCAAAATGACTTAAAAACAAGTCAAATTTTTAAAAAACTCACTTCAGTTTTGCTTAATTTGAGGAAACTATCTTTAATTCATGTATTATTTCTATAAACTCAACATCATCAGTAGGATAAACTTGTAAAACCTTTTGAGTTGGGCTTCAGGGCTGCCTATGAGCTGTTAGTTCTAAAGTTCAAAGCTCAGGAAAGCACATGGGTTCTCTAAGGTCAGCAAACAAGTCCTTGCTTACTAGTTACACGGGGCCAGAGATATAAAAGCTGATGTGGTTTTCACCTGTTACCCAGTCTCAATCAAGATGAGTATTTAGGTCTGAAATAGTAAAGCAGTTTGAATTAGGATTTTCAGGGTAGCTTTTTGCATTTTAGGAAAATGATAGGGTAATAGTAAAAAAATAACAATAAAGAAGAACACAAAACAAAACTAAAAATCACCCCAATTTCACCATGCAGTTTACTGCTGTTAACCTTTCTCTGTGCAGACATGTATACATAAACACAAGATTTACAAACGCGAAATGATGCTGTTTTAGCCAGTTCACTAAAGTTATAGTACAACTCAGCTGTGCCATCTGCAGTGATTCTTTAGCCTCCAAACTATTTTGATCTCTGTTACTAGCTTCTCATCTTCTAGGTAGAAGGAAAAAGGGTTCATATGTTTTAGTTAAAGTAGTTTAAACTTAGCACGATCCATTTATTTGAACCGTGATTTTAGGTCTTACTCATCCTCTTTATGTTGCCAGGATAGAATTTCAGTTTTCTGTCCTTTCTCAGAGGTCGTTTCTCAGATGGTGGCAGAGACGTGGGGGAGTGGCCAGCATGACTTGAGACACGGGGCAGAGTGGGCAGGGAGTGTCCTGCTCCTGTGGGTTCTTGATTGACGTGGCTAGTGTCTGCTCAGTTGGGGTGACCTGGTCCCTGGCATTTGTAGCTAAAGGTGCTTATGATTCATTCACTCTTAGTCCCCCTGGGCATAGTCACTTCTCCCAGCTGACAGACCATTCCCTCAGCGCAGACTGGATAACCCTCCCTGGCACTGCCGCATCTCCACCAGGGCCCAGGCTCAGGCTTTGCACCTGCTCCTACATTGGCAGGCACTGGGCAGGCATGCTCCTCCTCAAACCCCTGCATGCCAGGGACAAACTGAGAAACACTCAAGAGTGCAAACTAGGCCAGGTATGGTGGCTCACACCTGTAACCCTGGCACTCTGGGAAGCCGAGGCAGAAGGATCGCTTGAGCTCAGGAGTTTAAGACCAGCATGACCAAGAACAAGACCCTGTTTCTACTAAAGTAGAAAAATCAGCTGGGTGTGGTGGTGGTGTCCTAGCTACTCAGAAGGCTAAGGCAGGAGGATTGTTTAAGCCCAGGAGTTTGAGGTGGCAGTGAGCTGAAATATTACCACTGCATTCTACTCAGAGCAAAGTATCGAGACTCTGTGCCACAAAGCACACAAAAAGAGTGCAAACTTTTCCTGCCAGACCTCCAAGCTAACCACATTGGCAGTGGGTAAAGAAGTGCCCTGTGGAGAGACATCCTCGGGGGGTTCTTTCCAACTTATCAGATGGTCCTCCATTCCCCACAGCTCTGGGCAAAGCCTGAGTGGGGAAGGTAGAGACCCAGAGACGTGACTGCTTCCTTTACTAACCACTGTCTCTCTTCTCATAGTGTCTGGAGTCAGAAGGAAGTTGCCCCCTCCCCTTCATTCTTATCTTGCCTAAGATAAATGGCTACGCTCTAATCCATCAACCTTGACTCTTGAAATGCTAAACTATTTTATACAAATACATATGTATAGATCATTTTATATGTGTGCACCATTTTATGGTACAATATGTAATGGATATGGTTTCATGTCAATAAGCATACATTTATGTTCACTAATTTTAAATTTTAATGACTGTTGCGAAGCTGAATTGAGATTAAACAGTGGAAGTGGAGACCCTTCTTTAGAAAACATATGTAAATTTGGACTGATATTTTAATTAGAAAAAAAATTACAATGATGACAGTGCTGTAAGGGCACAGTAGGCCTGAAGCACTTACTCATTGCTGATGCAATGTAACTTGGCTCACCAAGTTTTAGAAATAATATATTATATTATTACATATATATATACAAAAAGAGCCATCAAAATACATATGGCTTTGATCCAACAGTTCTGCTCTTTGGAATTTAGCCTAAGGGAAAACACAATCAGCACCAAGATGTTCGTGTGGTATCATTTTCACAATAGAAAGAAACAAGGAGACGGCAACAGTCTACATGGTTAACACTTGAAAGCTATTTAGAATAAATTACAGTCCATATTTATAATAGATTATTATGTCACCATTATAAGTAGTTGTGGAGACCAGGCAAAATCATAGACAAATATTTATGTAAAAGGAAAAGAATTTAAAGTATGTAAACTGAGATTGCAACAACATGGAACTGTAGATACATGGAGAATATAATGAGCAAATAATTAAATCAGCTGTGGTAAAGAAGTGGTGATTTTTTTCAGATAATTTTTAAAGTCGCAAAATTCTTAATTTTATTATATTCTCTCATCAATTAAACTGTAGCTGAAGGCAAATGCACATTGGGTTGAAAATTTAGGCAAGGGGCGGCACCTGTGGCTCAAGAAGGGCGCGGGCCCCAGATACCAGGGCTGGTGGGTTCAAGCCCGGCCCAGGCCAAAACTGCTAAAAAACAAAAAAAGAAGAAGAAGAAGAAGACTCATCATTATGGGTGGTGCCTGTGGCTCAAAGAGTAGGGCGCTGGCCCCATATACTGGAGGTGGCGGGTTCAAACCCAGCCCTGGCCAAAAACTGCAAAAAAAAAAAAAAGAAAAGAAAAGAAAAAGAAAACTTAGGCAAATTACAAGATGAAGTGATTACTCATCTGAACTTGAAACCACAAACTGAGTGATCTAAGAAACTTGCAGTGGAGGCCACACAAGGTGAGGTGTTTCAATTTTGTTTTAAAGTTTAGAAATGTGTGTAGTTTGCCCTTCTTCATCTTGGGTGCGGTTGACATACAACTACCCAGACGGGTGAGGGGAGACTTCCTCTGAGGGCCTTGAGACCTGCTCTGGCTGGGAGTCAGCTAGCCTCCCCCTGAGGACTTAGAAGGCCCTGCAGGTGACCACGGGACACACCTCCATGTGGACACGTGGTCTGTGTGGATGCCAGGTTGCACAATGCCTCCAAATTATCCAGTATGTGAGATTCTCACATCCACATTTTCTCTTCTACTTCCTGCCCCAAGATTCTTAGTGCTTCTGGCAAATTCTGAAGAGGGGGGATAACGTAGGGGCCCCTGTTCTTCTCTTGCTGGGCTCTAACCTTTCAGCTATGAAGCTGGGCATGGTGCTGAGTATCCCTGTGCAAACCTCAGAAGGACACCTCCAGGGCCCTACCACCATTCAAACCTCCCTGTCCTGGAAGGAGTGAAGGCAGCTTCTCTGCATGTTTAAACACCCACTAGCCAGATCCCTTCCTTTGGGTACCAGCACAGGGAGTCTTGTTCCATTCCACAGATGCTCCAAATAGAACCAGGATACTGAGACTCCAACTCTCAGTGCCTCTGAATGAAAGAAATAATTTATTTCTCAGTACGGATCAAATAACACACGATACAGTCAAACATTTTCTCTATATAATTTGGTTTTTTCTTATTGCTTACAACTACCTGGAAAAGGAAAAAATACCAGAAGGAAAATAGTCTCCGAGTTCTGGAAGCTTACATTTTTCCAGACAACTAGTGTGAGAGGAGTCAAAACTAGCTCTGCCTTCCGTAGATCGGGCACTTTATACATGAGTTTGCTTGTTCTCGCAGCTTTGCAAGGTAGGTATTTATATTTCCATTTGAGAGATCAGCACGCAGAGGCTTGGCAAGGCTCAGTCCCCAGGCTGATGCCCATGTGTTAGTGTCCGGCAGAGCTGGGGCTTCTCAACACTGTATGCCGAATAACCATCCTCTCCCCCTCCGGCCTGAAACATGACCTTTGTCATATATTCTTTCATATGCTGATTCTGATTGTGTATTTTATATTCTACTGACCTCTTATTTCTATGCCAGAGACACTTTTAATTATTATTGATTTATTGGGTTATTTATATAGATTATCTGATTGTATAACTTCCTTTGACAATGTCAAATATATCTTATCTATTAGGGCCACTTGTATTATTAGATAAACTTTAGGATCACTTGGCAAGTGCTTACAAAAATATAATTTTGAGTGGAATTGTATTACATTTGTGAGAAAATCAAGGAAGAATTAATAACCTTACAGTATAAAGTTGTTCTGATCTCTGAGAACACGATGTGTCTCTGCTCACCATCATCGTTTTAGTTACTGGTCTTGTATATTTCTTACTACATTTTTATCTAGATTTATATTTTCTGAGGCTACTGTACATGAAATATTTTTACCTAATATCTTTTCTAATTGATATTTTCAAGCTGATCATCTTTCTGATTAAAAAAAATAAAATTTTTAAGACTGCTAGATAACCATATTATCTATGAAACAGTCATAAGATCACATCTTTCTTTCTTGTATTTCCCATTTGTTTCTTTTAACTTATTGCTTAGGATGGAACTTCCACAGCAACATTAAGTAAATAGTGGCATCACTACATTTGTCTTATTCCTAACTATAATGGGACACTGCCCCCACAGTAGCTCTCCCCAGTTTTTCAAGGGCCGCAAAGGACAGACTCACCAATGGGCCTGTTATTGTTCTTTGAGACCTCTATTTTTGATAAAATTTTTTAAGAATTTGATTGGAAATCTCTAAGAATGATTTTAATTTGCATTTCTCTGATGACTAGTGCTGTTGAACATTTTTTCATCTGCTTTTTGGCCATTTATATGACCTCTTTTGAAAAATGCGTTGAGATATCATCTTCCCCAAGTCAGAATGGTCATTATTAAAAAGTCAATAGATGTTGGTGAGGATGTGAAGAAACACTTACATGCTGTTGGTGGCAATGTAAATTAGTACCTCAATGAAAAATGGTAGGGAGATTTCTCAGATAACTAAAAATAGAACTACCATAAGCTCTAGCAATTTTGCTACTGGGCATTTATCCAAAGGAAAGCATATCAGAATATCAAATGGATGCCTGAACCCCCATGCTTGTTGCAGCACTGTTCACAATGGCAAAGATATACAATCAACCTAAGGGTCCATTAGTGGATGGAGGGACACGGAAAATGTGATACACACACACACACACACAATGGAGTACTATTCAAACCATAAAAAAGAATGAGGTCGCGTCTTTTGCAAAAACCTAGATGGAATTGGAGGCCGTTTTCCTAAGTGAAACTGTTCAACATCAGAAAGTCAAACACTGCATGTCCTCACTGAGAAGTAGGAGCAAAATTATGTGTGCACATGCGCATAAAGTGTGGAATAATAGACTTGGGCCTTGGAAGAGTGGGAGGGCTGGAATGGGATGGAGAGGAGAAATTACTTAATGGATATAATGTACATTATTTGGATGATTTTACACTAAAAGCCCAGACTTCACCAATATATCCATGTAACAGAAATGCACTTGTAACTTTTAATTTCATACAAATTTTAAAAAATCCCGCACATATCAACCACTGAGAAAATATTTCAGAGTTTCAGAATGCTATTGGAATTGTCATCATCAAGTAACTTGTCTGCAATCTTCATAGCATTTTACACTTATTTTTTTTTTCATTTTACACTTATTATTTGCCACACCAATTTTCTAAACAATCTTCCTTTTCTAATCAATTTTCCTAGACTGACTATGGGATGCAATGAGGTTTTAGCATGACAACATCAAGAAAGAGTCGGCGTGAGCTTGGTGGGATGTTTAACAAGCCAGGGAGGTGAAAACTAGGAATACATAAAACAGTGAGAGAGCAGTCCATGACAATTACAATTTATATAACAAACACTCAGTGATATCTATATTTAAAAAATAGAATTTCTAAGACTGGATGGCATCTCAAAAACTAAACCAGTGGACATAAACTAAAATAACAAGATGAATCTTTCTGCATACCTTTGGTCTTTAGGGGATGAGAAAATTAACATCAGTTAAGTAGACACCTGCTTAATGTTCTTCTTTGGAAGCTTTACTTATTTTGTATGATATACTTTATCACAATAATAGTGTAATTTTTTTATTCTAATTTTACAGCTATAAATATATTGAGTTCAGAGCATTTCTGTAGGAGCACACAGAAAGCAAATGATCAAGCTGGGACTTGAACCCGGGGTATTCCTTACACTAACAAACGTAGGCCCTCCCCGCAGCCTCACCTGCCTGTCAGCATCAGCCTACTAGGGATAGGGACTCACCATTTTTTTTTTTTTTTTTGAGACAGAGTCTCACTATGTCACCCTCAGTAAAAGGCTGTGGTGTCACAGCTCACTGCAATTTCAAACTCTTGGGCTTAAGAGATTCTCTTGCCTCAGCCTCCCAAGAAGCTGGGACTACAGGTGCCTGCCACAACGCCCAGCTATTTTTGTTGTTGTTGCTTTTGCTGTTGGCATTGTTAATTTTAGCTGGCCCAGGCTGGGTTTAAACCTGCCAGCCTCAGTGGATGTGGCTGGCGCCCTACCCACTGAGCTATGGGTGCCACCTACAAGGACTCAGCATATGTGGTATGATACAAAATACCTTTGTTGGTTTAACAAAAAACAAACCAACCAACCAAAACCAACCAACCAACCAACCAAACAAGAAAATTCAACATGTCTTCAGAGTTGTCAGCATTAAATATGATACAGAAACAACTTTTTCTACCTAGGTTACTAGTAAAATAAACTCATGTTATTTCTGTTTTGTCAGGAGGAAAAATGACTTAAGATGATAGCTAGTTGTTTAATGTCTTTTCAAATTTTCATGAGCAATCTAAGCATAATTGTTAAAAACAAGTGAAGTAAATAGATGGCAGTAAAATAAAAGCATATAAATAAAATTTTTAATAATAATCATGTTCTATCACATGGCTATTTACATTTAGTTTCCAAAAGGCCTATGGCAACTGCACCCTAAGTTTATACTAAGTTAAATTAAATTATGGCTATTCATTGACTATCTGCATCATGACCAAGTAAGATAAAATGCTGAAACATTAATCGATGAACATAAGTTTAAGTATTTACCTCTGACTTTGAAGGAGTTCAGAACACGCCAGCCCAAAATATGCCACTCTAGCATATTAACTGTATTGAGTTAATAAGAAAAATAGCAGATGCAAACAAAAACTACTAAGAAAAACCTCCCCCTCGAAAAAAATACAACACAATGTGCTCTGACCTTCCTCCTTTTTCTTAAAAGCAAGACATAAAATTCTCATGTGAACATCTTCTCTGTGCCAGAAAGTTATAACTTTTTTATCATCAAGGATGGAAAGTTGAGGTTGAAGAAAATTTTAAAAATAACAACTTAATTCTCAGATAAAGTTTTGCCTCTCCTGTGTAGCTTCTTATTACAGAGAGACTAAAGATGTTTATGTCTATTAATAGACATGCCTATGCCACATTAAAAAATTGTACTCCAAGGCAGTTTAAAATGTATAAAACGATGTACTTCTTAGTTTTTGCTAGAAATTAAGGATACCAAGGATTACTAACTAATATATGTAATTAAAACTACTAGGAAAAATAACAAGGGAAACAACTTTATGAAAATATGTAAGGAAAGGAAGTTATGAGGATTTTTTTTTTTGTTCAGAAAAAGGAAGAATTATTTTGTCCTATTTTGGAGGTTATTTAAAGGTTATTTCAAAATGAAAAAGAGGATAATAATGGGCAAAAGCTAAATGAACACAGAAAGTAGGGGAGGAGGGGGAAAGAATGAGAGAGAGAATCTTACATAGTTAAGCTGGCTAAAATTTAATGAATTTATTATAAAGATTTAAAAATCAGCCTTAATGTCAAAAATACACTAGTGTAAAACTAGAATTTGTTTTTCATGTTGTTGAAACAATCAAGTTTTCTTAGATTATTAGTTTGCTCTTGATAAAAGATAATGAAAGGGCTTTCTTCACCTAAGTGATCTACCTATAAAACAAAGATTTTATACCTAACCAAAATAATTTTCTGTGCTTCTTATTGTCTTTATCAAGGTCATTCATTGCTTAATAAAATTGAATCATCACTGTTATAAGAGCCAAGGTTTTGTTTTCATTTGAATTACATGTTGATATCTTTTAATTATCACTGTGGTTAAATGGACAGCTAAGTACTGTCTCACAGGGACCTGTGATCCTGTTGAATCAAATGTTTTAAATCTTTTGCCATTTTTGACAACTTTCCTACATCAATTCTAAATAAAGTCTTTTTGACCTTGAACTAACTTTGGGACTTTGTAGAGAGCCCCTGGGAAAATCTCAAAGGAATTTGTTCTCTCTCCTTATGAAAAGAGAGATATTAAACTATTTAGGCTTATTTAATACATTAAATTGCATGGGAAATATTGTCAAATAAGAAATGATGTTAAGTCTTCTTTACATTATATTTGTGTGGATACATGTTATTAATATAAGTGTTCCAGAAATTGTATGGAATTACTAAAAATCTGATATGTCCGAATATGTTAGCCATTAAAATTCAGGTATTATCCTAAAATGTTGTGTATCACGGATATAGCCAGATTACTTCTTCAACTGCATTATATGAATTCTCAGGGCCATTTTAAGCCATTTGTCATTCACTGACAGTTATAGTTTTACTCTCATGCTTTCTTGAAAACTTTCACAAATAGCTGTGATACAAAATTGCAAGAAATTCATGGAAAAGACGCTGACAAGTATAGGTTTCCGATCATTTTGAACTGGGGTTGTTCCTAGCCTTACAGTCCTACAAGCTGAACCTGGATGATTGTTATAAACACTAACATTAATGACCACAGTGATATGCATTTGTTCACTTTGCTTTTTGAACTATGTCTTTATAAATTAAGTTTGCTCATAACTGTTATTTGTGTGAATTTTGTTCATGTGAAATAAAATCTTAAGCCCCATCAGCCGACTGAATGGATCTCCTCTTGGCCAAGGGGACCCCAGGAAAACCTTAAAGCTGAGTGCAGACTGTGAGGAGAAAGGAGGTCAGACATACCCTGTGGCTCAGTGAGTAGGGCGCAGGCCCCATATACCGAGGGTGGCAGGTTTGAACCCGGTCCCGGCCAAACTGCAACAAAAAAAAAAGCCCGGTGTTGTGGCAGGTGCGTGTAATCCCAGCTGCTTGGGAGGCCGAGGCAAGAGAATTGTGTAAGCCCAAGAGCTGGAGGTTGCTGTGAGCTGTGGTGCCACAGCACTCTACCGAGGGTGACACAGTGAGACTCTGTCTCTAAAAAATTAATAAAAATAATAATAATTTAATTTAAATTAATGGAAGTAGTTTATGCAGATTATGGGAAGTTATCATTCATAGCATCCTAACATGGTCTGACTATGTCCAGAGCACATTCAATTCAAACATTGACTGATGGAAATGTAGGTGAGAGGAAACCTTACCCAATAAAGATGAGTCAACGGAGTCTGGAGTATCCACCTTGAAGAAGAGACACTTTGGGGAGGAGAGAAGGCAAGACACTGGGTGTGTAGATGAGAACCAAACTAGGTGTGGCTGCACGTGGAGGAATCACCAGATAGCCAGGCCATAGCCCTGAACAACCACATCAGAAATCTCTGGAGATGGGGCCCAGTCCTCACTGGTTCTCTAAACTCCCCTGGTGATTTCGTGTGTAGCCGAAGTTGACAACTCCTTGACGATGTGACACGAAGTTCTTCCTAAACGTTATGAACCTGTTTTTTATCCTAGAGTCACATAACCTTTCAGCCTCTTGTAAGGATTATGAAAAGAAAAGGGAAAGCTTAGGGGTAGAATGAAGAATATCCTTAGTTGTAAGTTCTTTAGAAGATAACACCATGACATGGCAACCACAAGAGCCAGTTTAATCTTAGGCTATATTAATAGATAATCCAGAACAAATGGAGTCCACCCACCAGATTCTCCATCCACCTCTCCACCAGACATCCCTTCATTCACGCGTTCAATTACCCATCTACCCAGCTAGTGCTCAACTTGCTTCCCATCTGTACATTGAAGCTGGTGCCTTCCTTCCTCCCTTTCTCCCTCCCTTCTTCCTTCTCTTTCTCTCTTTATCTGTCTCTGCCTTTCTCTCTCCCTCCTTCCTTTGTTTCTTTTTACAGAGAACCTAGGGCAGCAAGAAAAAATAATTATTTCGTGTAGTACATTCCAATAGGACTTTTCTGCAAAGATGAAAATATTTACCAGTGCTGTCCCATAAGGTGGCCACTCACCTCATGCCTGTTGAGCACTGCAAATGTGGCTAGTGCAATTGAGAAACCAAATTTTTCATTTTATTTAATTAATCTAAATTTAAGTAGCTACATGTGGCAAGTAGCCACCATATTGGCCAAGGTAGGAGTAATGCCCAGCATGATACCTGACAAGTAATAACTGCTTAATAAATGCTTCTGGAGTATGTAAAAAGATGGTGGGTAAGAAATCCTCACAACCCTGACAAGAGGACAGCCATTTGGGGGATACAGCCGGTGGGAAGGAGCAGGAGAAACCAAACTGCATGATCACAGCAACCCCCTCCCCGTCCCTCTGGAATGCTTCAAGGCCAGTGATCTGGGAAACAACAGAACACCAACTTTCTACCCAGCCAATCAAGGGAGTAACTATTCACCCTCGGTGCAAAAAATAGTCCATCTGCAGAAGAGGATGACTCCCTCTGGGACCCCCCCCCCCCCCACATTCCAACCCTACTGATAAGGGGTAATAAAATTTTCTTGAAACTGTGTGAAAGCCAAGCTGACTCCTGGTCAGACTCCGCTCAGCTCTTCTTCTCTCCTTTGCTAAATAAAGCCTTTCCTTAATCCCTGCAGGGGCCTCCCCTCCTTCTTATGAACCCTCCCCATAACTCCATGCCTGCTCCTCTCAAGGAGGGAGCCAATAATTTTCATTGTTTTGTGACATTCAGACTATGCAACTGAAATATCATGTTCTGTTTCAGGCACCACATTTTCAGAGTTAACATCAGCCTAGAATACAGAATAGGGTAGGATGATAAAGATCCAGAAACATCAGCCATGGCCAGCAGAACTTAGAATATTTCATATGAAAAATAATAGTTTTTGGATTCATTTCAGTTTCTCATTTTTTAAAATGCCAGTACTTGTACATCTTTGGTCTGGACCAAAGTTTCCCAGTCTTTCCTTGTTTATTTTTGTTTTCTTTTTTTACTTAAAGGATTGGATTAGGTAATGTTTTAGGTCCAGGTAGATAGAAAAGTCTACGATATGATAGCTTTTCTTGTAGACGAGGTAGTAGACTCTCAAAGAGCAGAATTTGATGACATTCAGCTGCCTATGAGGAAGAACTTTGACAAGATTCAGCTACCAGGGAGGAAGAACTTCGATGAGATTCAGCTACCCATGAGGAAGAACTTTGTGAGAACAGTGAGGAATAGTTTCCTCCCTGGAAATAAACAAGAAGAACTTCTCAAAGTTGAGATCGGGAATGAAAACAAACTTCTTCCCAGCTGTAATTGTTTCCCAGAATTTGTATTTTAGGGCAGCACATGGATTTCCACAGCTGCCAATCATCAATATGGTCACTAGTGCAAAGGTTACAGCCCGTTCTCAGCGTGGGTTCAGTTCATTTTAAGTGACTTGGTTTCATTCACCTGCCAAGTGATTTGGGCTGTTTTTTACCAACCTTCTTGCCCAAATATTATACTTGATTATTACGTTTTACTAACTGGTCTTTCAATTGTGGCTGAGTTTTAGTTTTGGATACAGACTATGCTATTTATTTGAAGGAGATGATCATGAAGGATACTTTTTATGGGGGAGATAGTACAACATGGTTGGGGTATGGTCAGTGTGACCAGAGAGCTCAGCTTGGGCACTACTCTGCTAGTTTAAATTCTATACCCTTCACCTGGTTCCCTGTAGCTAAAAATATTTGAATATATAATTTGTGAAGACTCCAACATGTTGGATAGATATTCATAATTATTTGAGCATTATCTTTTTGGTGTATGGTTAAGCTGTTCCCAACTTGCCCTGCTATAAATAGTAGTGCAATACATATCTTGCTTTTTAAATTATTTCTTTAGATTCCCCAAAGCAAAATTTCTAGCTCTAATCATATTTCTGAGTCTCTGGATGCATTTTGCCAAATTGCTTCCAGGGGGTCTGTGACAGTGTAAGTACTCTTGGCACCAGGAGGAGGTTGTGCCAGTTTTAGCCCTCATCCATCAACACGGAGAAGCTCTAAAACAGTGGTTCTCAACCTTCCTAACGCCGCGGCCCTTTAATATAGTTCCTGTGGGTCGCGACTCACAGGTTGAGAACCGCTGCTCTAAAAGAAAAAAAATCACTTGGCCAATTAGATGGGCAAAGGAGATGTCATTATCGTTATAATTAACATTTATTTAATTACTGAGGGTATTTTTTTACGGCAATTATTACTCATTCACATTTCCTTTTCTGTGAATTATCTTTTTGTGCCCTTTACTGAATTTCTTCTGCTGGGTATATCTGCTTTTTTTCATATTGAGTCATACAAAGGACTCACATTTTTTGCCCCAGGAGAAATAACTCAGCCTGAATGATTCAATGCCATCATCATTCCCTTCTGAAACAAGCTGCAGACGTACTTTAATTCCTGCCATTCCCATGTGGAAAACCCCATATTCCCACCACTCTCCCTTTCCTGAGAGTACTTGTCTGACAACAGTTAACTTTCATCCTCAGCCAATCGGGGATATCTGGAAGACTAGTGAAGGCTTTCTGTCCCTACCCTCTAATGCGGGTCTAGGAAAGGCACCACCCAGCCGCGTCCACCCAGACCAAAAGACACCAACTCAACCGCCCATTGATTTGTCCCATAGCCTGACTTAGCGTGCATAGTCAGTGAAAACTTGAAACTATGTATATTTTCACACTTACATACTTAAGGTGCACGTACACATGTGCTCATGCACACACAGACCCGCGCAGTCAGTCCTCTGTATCTGTGGGTGCCACATCCAAGGATTCAACTGACGGCCATCTGAAGATATTAGGGAAAAAACACTGCGCAGAATTTCAAAAAGTAAGACTTGAATTTGCCACATGGCAAGTCCTGTGTTGAATCCATACAAAGGAAATGACGTACAGGCATTGTCTTAGGTATTGTAAGTAATCTAGAGATGATTTAAAGTATATTGAAGGATGTTAATGGGTTATATACAAACACCACATCATTTTATATAAGACCCTGGAGCATCTATGGAGTTTGGTAAATGAAAGCATCCTGGGACCAAACCTGGTGGTTACTGAGGGAGCACTGTATATATGTATTAATAGATACACATGCATATATAAATATAAATTATATTTTCACTGTTTATAATAAGTCAATATCAATAAACACAAACTACTAAGCATAACCCTTCAGGAGTGGTGAATGCTCAGAATTGATCACTTGAATGTATGAACTTACAGGGAAGGTAACACGGGCACAGGCAATGTTGATTATCCCAAGCCAAGTTTGGACAAATACAAGAGGTAAACACAGAAGGTGTCCCCAAAAGGTCACCCATAAAGTCATCATACACAGGCACAATGGGGAATTGTAGTTAAATGTATCTTTATTTATAAAATAATCATTACAAAATTGTACAAAGAGGTGGCCAACACATAGAGAAGATTTTTAAAATATTTTGTAAAATTTTGTAATGAGGGGGTGGGTGAAAAAAATTGTACTGAATATTTTGTAAATAAAGGTACATTTAGCTACATTTTCCCACTTCCCTGTGTATGATGATTTTGTGGGTGACCTTTGGAACACCCTTTATTACAGTATGGGGTGGAAAAAAGGAAGAGAACACGAGAGAAAGTGACAAGAAAATGGAAATACTAAGCAATATCTTCTCCCACTCTTGCTCCACACCACCTCTAAACTGCTGGGCACCTTCCTCTTCCTCCCTCCTTGGTCCTGGAAAGTGTTGCTTCCACCTGCCTGGCCCCCTTGATCCATCTCCCTTTTCTTAGAAAACGGACACATACCTGGAAATCTCTTCTAAAATAAACAACTTCTGTTACATTTCAGTTAAGTTCTTGCCTCAAGAAAAGTAAAAAGACAAGTGGTACCTGCTGATTCAGCGAAGTCCTTTATGCATCCAGTGATAGTTAAGGTCTCACTGGTGGAACGAAGATACCATCTGATCACCGATATTAGTGAGGGAGTAAACAACACAGCTTCCTGTTTTAAACAGGCCAGCTTCTCAGGTTTTGCAAGTTTTCAGAAAGATATCAAATTTGGTGCAGTTCTTCTTTTCATTGTTGACACAATGCACTAAACGCCTCACTGAGTAATTCCTGAGATGAGCCCTGGGTGATGCTCAGCAGCTATTTTAGGAGCTCTTCACTCCCTTGCATTGCTCACTTTGGGTGTTGGTGGGCAAGTATCATAATTCTCAAATAAGCATGGGGAGACAGGATGAAGAATGAATTTGAAATGTCCCTGTAAATGCAGGATGTCCACTAAGGGAGAATTAGTTTATTCTTCAGGGTCCAATGGGGGACTTGGATGGAGCAGCTAAGAAAATTCAAGAAGCCTTGGGTTTGAGTTTCAGTTGTGGCCCCACAGCTGCATGACCTTGGGCTAATCACTTAAACTTGCTAGGCCTCAGCTTTCTCATCTGCAAACTGAAAATAATGATACCTAAGTCATAGGGTTGGCATGGAACCAGCTAATATAAATATATGAAAAGTCTTTGTAAAATAGAGTTAAGTAAAAGCAAGACATGGCTAAAATGCCTGTGTGACATAAACCTCATAGGCTAGAGCCACATGCCTGATGTATGTGCTGACATATCCTGGGGACTGGCATAGTGCTGGACGCAGAGCAGATCTTCCCCCAGTATTTGTGGGAAGAGTTCTGAACATGCAGAGTGTGACGTTTAATAAACCAGCCAACAAGGCAAAGCTGTGTAATTCACCAAGTGCGTTTATCATATATTTGTTATGTGTGTAGGACTGTACTGTACGCTGCCTAATAAGAAGCGGGTTAAGAAAGAAAGTGGAGGGAATGGACAGAGAGAACATGAGGAGGTAAGGAAAAGAAGGGAGCAGAGGTTCAGTCCCACTCTAAAGAGCCTAGAACCCTGTTTGTGATCAGAGACAACAGAGACCTGATAAAATACCAGGAATGCTCAGATACAGTTAAATACTAGCCAAACAAACATTTAACTACCTGTATTCGAATTGGCTCAAGTAACTTTTTTTCTTTTTAAGAGACAGAGTCTCACTTTGTCCCCCGGGCTGGAGTGCAGTGGCATCGTCATAGCTCAGTGAAGCCTCATACTACTGGGCTCAGGCCACCTCCTGAGTCAGCCTCCTACAAGCACAGGCCACCATGTCAGGCTAATGTTTGTTTGTTTGTTTTGGAGAGATAGAGTTTCACTGTGTTGCCCAGGATGGTCTCTAATTCCTGGCCTCAAGTGTGATCCTCTTGCCTTGGCTGCCCAAATTAACAGGATTATAGGCATGAACCACCATGCCCAGCCTAAAACAATTTTTTTTTTTTTAGTGTCAGTAAAAACATCCAGAGTGCTGGATGCCTGGGTTCAAAACCCACATTTAACACTTAATAGTGACATAGCCTTGGGCAAGCTATGTAACCTCTGTGTGTCTCAGCTTACCATGCCGCAAAATGATGCAGCAATGCCTAGCTGGTAGGATTTATGTGAGTAAGAAATGAGGTAAGACTATGTAGAGACCAGCACATGGCATGTGGACAGTGTCCAGTGAATATTTATCACTGTCGTTATGACACATCATTGAGAAAGAGACATTGTCTCAGAGGAGTCTGAAATACAGTATAAGGTATTGTGCTTTGAGCCAGTGTGTGGAATGCCAAACACAAGTTCTGTAGGGATCAGAAAAGACTTCTATATGGGCAGAAGAGATTGGGAAAGGTTGCATGGAAGATAAAGGGCCTGAAGGACAGAGAGAATTTGGCCATGGAAAAGGGGAGGGAGAATTTCCAGGAAAGGAGAAATAGACTACCAAGGCCAAGAGGTGAGGTGAGCTTGGTCCTGTGCAGGGGTAGGGAGCAGATATGCTTAGGTCCTAATGTGAGGAAGAGCCCAGGGAGATTGTAATATTTATTTTAACGTATGTCTAGTAGGGTGACTCGCATTCAGGAGCTTCATCCCCACAGAACATTCAGAACCACCAGCACGTCTTCAGCAGAGGGGGGAGTTTTGCAGGACCACTGTTGGTTATTCAAGTGGCTTCCACTGCTCTCCGTTCATCTAGGGAATTCTACCCCTAGACACCATGATGTGCCCACAGGTACTGGTGGTGTTTCATGACAGGGCTGGCATGAGCCTGGCAGAGGTAGAGGGCATGAAGCAAAGAGTGCAGGGAGATAAGATTGGTCACTGGTCCTGGCTAGATCACAGAGAGCTGAGGCGTTTAGAGCAGATTCCACAGGAATTTGGGAGCTATTGAAGGTTTTCGAGGAAAAGCACTGGTACCATTTTACCTGAGAGCAGTGCTTGAGTGTTTTCAGAGCATTTCCACCTGCATTTTCTGGGTGGAACCCCCACACCAACCTTTTGGGGGCTCACTAGGGGGCTTATCACCCTGCAGCTGCCTCCATGCAGCACCATTCACACTGTAGTCTGTGCAAACAACTCCCCGCAGAACTGTGCAGTAGACCACAATGAGAAGTGAATCCTGGTAATCACCTACCCTGCAGATAAGGGAACTGAGGTCAAGCTGCTTGTCCAAGGTCACGCACGGCCCAATGGAGGAGTCAGAATTCCAACTGCAGTCTGCCCAGTTCACCCTCTGTATTCTCACCAGTAGTGAAGAAGGATGTATATGAGATTTAGCGACTCAAAGCCCACCTTGCCCATGTACAGGTCATGTGGAAGAGTTATTAAGGCCTCCTGAGCCCTAATCTTATTATCTAAGACTTTGGTAAGAGCGTCATATAAAATAATCATAAGTGGAAAATGACATCTCTGCAAAGAAGAAACTCTTTTTCAACCATCTAAAGACAGATACCTGCTGTCCTTCAGCCGAGGTCAGGACAGCATGGGACCTGAAGGAAACTGGAACTCAAGGTGGTGTCCCCCAAGGTTCAGAACAGCTGCTCTTTCCTGGCTCTTCTTAGGATGGGCAAGAGATTTTCATGCTTCTTTTGGAACTGGCAACTCAAGACGCTTATCCCACAGGAAAAGGCAAAGTATATGGAAAACCTGACCAAAAACCCTAATATCCTCCAATTTTCTAGATTCTCAGCATCACTTTACGCTAATGAAGACACCCCACCATTGGGGTGGGGATGGAGGGCAAAAACAACAGCGGCAGCACACTCCGAAGATACCCTGTGAGTGTGGAAGCCTGTGAGGGAAAGAACAAGGAACCTGGAAAGGGCCTGACACTTCTTGCAGAGGAGCTCAGGACCAGCCCTGGCCTTGAGCGTGTGAAAGGAAGTGATTGCCAGAGCAGCCGGCAGACGTGCGCGCTTCCTCTAATGCGCCCAGGAGCGCAGTGTGGGGCTCCAGCTCGGGCTCCAGCCAGGAGTCTGCAGTCTTTGTCATTTTCCCAACGAAGTTAGTTTCTGTAGCCAGAGGGCTGGCGTCTGGCGCGTTGTGGGGCCAACGTGTTTGTGAGTTCCCTCCACTGACAGCACCCCCACCTGGGGAGCTCAGAAACAGACAGAGGCAAGGACCTTCCCTAACAGACATTCCACAGGAAGCCTGCGCAGAGCAGCTGTGCTGTTTGCGGAGAGGCCTCATGATCGGAAGATAGTGGAGAAACGGCGTCTAGCCTCAGCGTGGCCTTGATAATCCAGAATGAAACCGAGGATGGAGCCAGCCGCATGTGGCCACTGCGAGCACCCCCATAAACACCTGTGACTAAGGGGAGCGCGGCTGGCCCAGGCCTGGGCCCGGCCCTGTGCGCAGGGATACTGAGGCAGGGCAGCCCAGGAAGACATGGCTGAGCTTAGCTTCAGGACCCTCAGAGGATATGCCAAGCCTGCCCTGGGGAGTACTGCGGTCTAGGCTCACTGCCTACCTCTCCAGGGGTTCCCCCTGTTCCCCTACTCCCCTGCTCTGCCCACTTCCCCTCCCAGACTTGGCCCCTAACGGGAAAGAGCAGCCATTCTGAACCTTGGAGGAAATCACCTTGAGTTGCAGAAACCCTAATCAGGGTTCCAAAAACCCTAATATCCTCCAATTTTCCAGATTCTCAGCATCACTTTAGTGTCAGCTAATGCAGACGCATTGGGATGGAGATGGTGTAAAACTTGCTTGGTGTCTGCTTTTTGGATATCTGGACAAACACAACCTGCATATTTAAAAGAACTTCAAAATATACTCCAGACCCCTTCCATGGGTCCATCCTGTGAGGGATTGTGTTGTTAACTATTGTTGATCTAAACATTTTGAAACATTTTGTATGTTTCCTTTTGTTCATTTTCATTCTTTCATGTAAATATCAAAAAAAAAATCTAGTATCAAATTCAGTAACCAAATATGATGCCAAAAAAAAAAAAAAAATTGAACAATGTTTCAGAAATGAAGTAGAAAATGCAGTTTTTTGTTTGTTTTTTTTTTTCCTCCAGGCTATGGAAAGTATTTCCTAATTAGACACAAATGCAATACAATTCTAGATAAAAAGGTTTGAACTCCAATACTGTCGGCCACGCAGAATATGCAAAATCCTTATTTTCCATGGTATTCATAATGTAAGAAGCAACTGGAAATATCAGAGACAGGGAAGACAGGATAGGCAAACAGAGAAAAAAGGAGTGGATGAAGAATAGATTTTTTTAAACCACTTTATTGGGGTGTGACTGACATACAGAAGGAGGTACATATTTAATATAATACATACAACTTGATGATTTTGGTATATACACCCATAAAACCCTCACCACAGTCTCTGACGTAAATATATCCATCACCTTCAATAGTTTCCTCCTGTCCTCTGTTTTTATTATTATTGTTGTTAATTATTTTGTGATAAGAGTGCTTTACCATAAGATCTACCCGCTCAGAAAATTTTTAAGTGCAGGATACAGTGTTATCAACAATAAACACCATGCGATTTAGTAAAGCTCTAGGATTTATTCATGTTGGGTAACTGAAACCGTGTACTCTTTGGCTAACATAGATAGATAAAAGATCTTTGAACTAATTGCTCCCTTCCCTCCAAACAACAACCAGAAATGTCTCTTATCATGTAGGAAAATATAATTTCTGCTTTGTTCACAACTAAGTAACAGAGTGTTCTGGAGGCTTCTATATGCCACAGGGGCTAGAAGGACCACATCGGGATGGGGGCGAGGGCACAGTTTTCACATGGGATGTTGTTTTGTATCCCACCCACATGGTTCATCTGGGCACTTTAAAAACATATCAACACCTCTGTTTTGAGCAGCGCAAATCCTGAATGAATAAAAAAATTCCTGAGGTCCCTGCTCTGGAAAAGATAAGAGAGCCAATGTCGGGGTAGAGGGAAGGTATCTCAGTCCTGAACAGCAGAGGGCGTTAATGGACCCAGGCTAGGACAGTGACCAGGAGGACAGGGGCAGGAGCTGCTGTGGGTGGCAGGGAAGGAGGGGTACATGGGGGTGATGCACTTTTATCATGCTAGGAACTCTGCTAAGGGCTTTACGTGTTTTATCATGTTTAAACCTCTCGGCGACCCTGTGAGGTAAGTGCACTTGTTTTTATTATTTCACAGAGGAGGAAGTGAGGTGAGTTTCTCAAGCAACAAGCCCAAGATCAGACATCACAATGGTGGGCTGTGTCCGGGAACCCACTTCTGTCAGAGGCCAATTCCAGCAGTACCTGCTTCCTCTGCTCCTCCCAGGATGTCTGTGGATGTGGCCTGACCGTTAGGGTTAGCCAGGTGGCCTGAGGGGGTGGTGGTAGAGTGTTTCTGTTGGTTCTGGACTTTTCATCCCATGCCAGAGGCCCATGCTCAAGGAGTCAGCATTTTGTTTCTATGTCAGAACATCTCTGCTTTAACTCCACACTTTAAAAAAAAGAAATCTGAAGAACACTGGCATGTTCTGACTTTGTCACGAGGAAAGACTCCTCCTAGAAGCGGAGTGTAATGGATGTTGGTGGCGCTCAGCCGGACCCTCCCAAGTCTCTCTCACCATCCTGGGCACCCTTCTTTTTCTGTGTTCTTTTGCTTCCAACCGCTTGCATCTAGGACTCTAGCAAGATCTGCCCACATGTTCAGAGAGAGCAGTTCCTCCAACGCCCGTATCTTGAGTCAGGACAGACTCCGAGAAACAGATTGCACTCCAGAGTGCAGAACTCGCCGTGCCTGTAGGATCAGGTGGAAGTTGCCCCTGGGACTCTGCCTGAGATCACACCATTGCTTGGGTTCCTCCCTCCCTGATCTGCCTTCCTGATTCCCTTGCTCGTTTTCTCTGAGTGCATTTCTTAATAAATTACTCACACATTAATCTTCATGTCAGAGTCCAAGATCTTGATCTAAGACAGGGATTTTGCCATATATAAGAGACCGTGAATTGTTGTTTTAAACGATTTAAGATACAACTTACGTATAATATTCTATTCGTTTATTTAATGTCTATGATTGATACATCTTGACGGTTGTACACGTCTGTCAAATGACTCCCATCATGAAGATATGAACTATTTCCATCACCCACAGAGGTTCTTTGTGCCCCTTTGAAGTCCATCCCTCCCTCCACCCCCAACTCTAGACATCTTATCTGTGAATTGGACACCTACAGGGGTATGAAGATAAAGCTGATATTGCAGGCTGGACAACCCAGTGCTTAAGCTCAGTTTCTTTGGAGCCCGCTGCCTAAACATTTAGACAATGCTGCGTATTTTGGGTTTCTGTATGTCAGCACCCACTTCAAGGTACTGATTTCTATATGACCTAAGAAAATTCTACCTACTATATGTAAGAAAACTCCAAAATGTACACCAAACTTAAACACACAAAGGTATATTTCTTGATTCTATAAAACTAATCAGGATTACTAATTAGCAGGCAACCCTCTTTCAAGTTTAATTCAGAAGACAGAGTATGAAAGAATATTCATGGAGGGGTTTTATGGGCTGGCCTATAAATTGCTTATGTCACTTCTATCTACACTCTGTTGGCTACAACTCAGTGATACGACCACACATAAATGCAGGAGAGGTGGAAATGCAGTCCGCCTGTGTGCCCAGAAACTATTGGCGCTCTCACTTACGCATGTAGCTATCTGATCAGAAAAGGAAAGGCTAGAAAGGGGAAGAAGAAAGAGATACTGACACTTAAGGTCACCACCTCTGATAATAGCAACAGCACAAAAAGGAAATAACAAACTCATGATAGAATAACTATTGTCTGTTGAGCAGTTACTGCCTCGTGTTTTAGCACAATCATCGGCTTTATCTTCATAGCCCAATTCGCAGATAAGATCAAAGCAATGTGAGATTACATGACCCATCATATTCGCATAGTTATCAAACAGCAGAGAATAGATTTGTGCCCAGGTTTTCTTGACTCCTAAGCCTCACTTCCCATGAGCTCTATGTAGTATCAGCAACAGATTTCAAAAGGACATCTGGCACCAAGATTATGAAGAATATGTCATGTTATTCAAAGATTCTGGAAGGACTAGAGAAGATAGTTCCCACAACTCAGACCTCAGGGAAGATGCACCACAGTTAAAAGGGTGAGGTTAAACTCCGCCCTAGGAAACAGAGTTATGTGCTGTTTAACAAACCCTCTGCATTCTGATAAAAAGGATGAATCATGAAGAAAACTCTTTAAGAGATGATGAATGAAGAGGCGAATTTTAAAATCTGAGAGAAAAAAATATTATCTATGAAACAACAAGGGTAAAGAGAGTGAGATGGGATGTGGATACGATGTGAGATGTGGGAGGAAAGCCGACGCTGGTCCCAGTGAGGTCAGAAAGGCTGTGCAGGACCACAGGAGGGAGAGAAGACAGAAGTGTTAAAAAGGGATTTGCAGGCGGGGTTGCTGTATAGTGTGGGGTGTCACCTCCCTATTGGTTAGAGTTTGGTCATGAAAATCTTCTCTAGGTATGTTGACCAGGAAGGGGACTAATCTGGAATTTAGACACTTTTATAACTAATACATGTTTTTAAGTGCCCATGGAACATTTGCTCAGATCAACCATGTCCAGGTCCTCAAAAGTGTATTTTTAAATTGAAATTATAAAGTATGTCCTCAGGCCAAAATGAAACCAAGTAAAATTTAATAACAGAAAGATAATAGGAAAACATCTAAATACTCGAAAATTAAAGCAAACAAACAAACAAACAAAAACACTTCTAATAGGCCAGGTATGGTGGCTGACACCTGTAGTCCTAGCATTCTGGGAGGCCAAGGCAGGAGGAAGGATTGAGCTTAGGAGTTTGAGACCAGCCTGAGCAAGAGTGAGATCTTGTCTCTACTAAAAGAAACACACACACTTCTAAGTAATCCAAAGGTCAAAGAAGAAGTCTCAAAGAAAATAAAAAATACATAGAGCTAAATGAAAACAAAAATATCACACAATATATCAAGACATGAGGAAAGTAGCTAAAGCAGTTCTGAGAGGGAAACAGGCAGTGCTAAGGGCTTGCATTAGAAAACAACAGTTCCAAATCCATAATCCGAGTCCCTTCCTCAAGAAACTGAAAAGTGCACAGCAAAATAAGCAAAAAGAAAGAAAAAATAAAGATAAGAGCAAAAATCAGTAAAACAGAAAACATCAATGAAACAAAAGCTAATTCTTAAAAAAATCAATAAAAGTAATAAACCTCTAGTGAGGCTGACACGAAAGAGGACAAAAAGCAACAATACTGGAAATAAAACAGGGATGTTACTACAGATTCTGCAACTATTAAAAGGGATTTTAAGAGGATGAGGATTCTATGAACAACTTTAGGATAATAAATTTAATAACTTAGAAAAAACAAATTTATTGAATATTAACATCAAGAAAAAATTGACAAAATATTTTACCCATTCATGATTAAAAATGCAGCAAAGAATAAAGAGAAACTTCCTCAACTTAAAAAAACAGCATTTACAAAAAGCCTACAAATAACCTCAAACTTAATGGAAAAGACAAGGTTTTCCTGTAAGGTCAGAAATAAGATGAGGATTCAACTCCTATTTAACTGGAATTTCAGCCAGTGCAGTAAGTCAAGAAAAATAAATAAAAAGGCATACAAATTGGAAAGGTGGAAATAAAACTGTTCCTACTTGAAAATGACATCATTGTCTACAGAGAAAATCCTAGCAATCTACCAAAACCCAAAAAAGCTTAGAACTAATAAGTGAGTTCAGCAAGGTTTTAGGGTCAAAACAAACAAAACTCAATCACATTTTTATATACTAATAAATATGTGGAAGCCAAAATTAAAAACATACCACCTTCAATTGTTCCAAAAAAAGCTTTTAAAATACACTTAGATATAAATCTAACAAAGCATGCATAGGACTTATAGGATGAAAACTATAAAATCCTAATAAAATAAATCAAAGGAGACCTGAATAAATGTAGAGATATAAACAATGTCCATAGCTTAAAAGTCTCAATATAATAAAGCTGTCAATTTTCCACAAAATTAATCCTTAGGTTTAAGGGAATTTACAGCATCAAAATTCCAGTGAAATTTTCGCAGTCATTGACAAGCTTCTCATTCTTAAATTTATATGGGAAGTCACAAGACCTAGAATAGCTAAAGTCATTTTGAAAAAGAAGAAACTGGGAAGAATCACTTACTTCATTTTGGGACTTATTATATAACTATAGTAATCTAGACAGTGTATTTTTGGAGGAGGGATAGGCATGTTGATCAATGGAACAAACAGGGAACACAGAGCTAGAGTCACAAATATGCCCAACTTCTTTTTGACAAAGGTGCAAAGGCGTTGACAGGAGGGTGGTCTTTTCATAAAATGGTGCTGGCACAATTGTATATCCATAGGCAAGGCAAAGAATCAAAAAACCCTCAACCTCAATTTCATACGCTCTACAAGCAGTAACTCAAAATTTATCACAGACTTAAATTTAAAGAGCAAAAATATGAAACTTTAATAGATAACATAGGAGAAGTATTTGAAATCTAGCCTAGGTGAAGTATTCTCAGATTTTCTTGATATCAAAAGCACCATCCATTAAAAAAGAAATTGATAAATTAGGCTTTATCAAAATTAAAAACTTTGCTCTGTCACAAAGCCTGTTAAGCAGATGAAAAGACATGCTACAGACTCAGAGAAAATATTTTCAAACAACATATCTAACAAAATATTCTAAATACAAATATCAAGTATTCTCAAAACTCAAAAGCAAAAAAAGCAAACAATTAAATTAGAAAATGGACAAAGTCGGGAGGCTAAGACGTGGGATTGCTTGAGGTCAGAGGAGTTTGAGACCAGGCTGAGCAAAACTGACATCCAGTCTCTACAAAACAGAGACAAAAAACCAGGCATGGTGGTATGTGCCTGTATGCCCAGCTACTTGGAAAGGCTGAACCTAGGAACTTGAAGTGACAGCAAGCTACAAATGACACCATTGCGCTCTAGCAAGGTGACAGAGTGGGATTTCGTCTCCAAGAAAATAAAAATATTTTTTGAACAGTTGAACAAATATTTCATTGAAGAAGATACACAGATAGCAACTAGGTTCAATATCATTAGCCATTAGGGAAATTAAGAGTATGGCACTTTCTTACAAAAGCAAAACCTGTGCTTTACAACGCGATCCAGCAATGCTAATCTTAAGTTTCTGCATATGCATATACCCCACATAACCACCAGGCTAAACATTACCAGAGGCTCAGAATGTTCCCGGTGCTTCTGCCCAGTCAGTACCCACTTTCACAGAGGTCATCATAATTTTACTTGAATCCTATAGATTAGTTTTGACTTTTCTTGTTGAATATAAAGGAGGTCATATAGTATGTGGTAGTAGTAGTTTGTTCTTTTATTTCACTATATAGAATCACATCATATAACTAATTTATCCATTTGATTATTGGCAGGAATTTGGGATTTCCACTTTGGGACTATTATGGATTACATTCTTGAAGGTTCTTTCAGGTTTAGGTGCACTTGTTTCTCTTGGATTTTCATCTAAAGATAAAATTGCTGGGTCATAGGGAAATTCGCATGTGTTTAGTTCTGCATCTGCTAAACAGTGTTCCAAGTGGCTATATCAATTTACACTTGTACCAGCTGTGTAAGGAGTTCTACTTGCTCCAATATTTAGTATTATCTATTGTCAGGGTTATGTTTTTGTTGTTATTGCTTGGTTTAAACCACAATGAGATAACAGCATATAGCTATCCCAAATGATCTCAAATGATTACTGATATGGAGCACCTTATGTTTTGTGTTGTTGTTGCTTTGGGGTGGGTATGTGGGTTTAAACCACAATGAGATAACAGCGTATACCCACCCCCAATGATTCCTGATATGGAGCACCTTTTCACATACATTGTAGGGTAAGGAGAGTTGACCAAACTTAGCATGAGTGGCTCCATCTTTGTTCACTTGCTGACCGTGGCACCTTGGCCTATTCTCAGGATAAAAGCTGAGGTCTCTTACACAAGTGTCCTTGAGGGTCAGGATGTCTGGAGGGTGTTTACTCTCTTCAAGGGGACTTGGCCACTCTCCCAGAAGGGATAATAAACATCCCAGCCTTTTGACTCATATTTAAGTTGTACACAACCGCCTGCGCATTATTCTTTCAAGCAATAAAAGGGAGCGCTCCCAGAATAGGGACTTGAAGTCTCACCCCTGGTGTGGACACACTGCCCAGGACCTGTCCCAACTGAGACTCTGGTCGGCTGTTCTTGAGTTTCCCAGCTCATGACTGCATTATGGTTGTATATGACTTTTCTTTACTGGTTTGTGAACAAACCTCCCAGCAGTTGCAACTCTGCCTGCTGAATCATCCCATTGGCTTGTGCTGACTCGGTGAGTGCCTTGTAATTGCATGTAACTTTCCCCTCCACTAACCTTATATTTGCTTTCTTTTATATTATTTTAATTGCTTTCAAATCTCTTACGTAATCTCCCCCACTCAATGAACCCACTTGGGAATCTTAGAGCGCGCTAGTGTCCTTCTTTCATTTTCACAAGCACAGCGTACACGTGGGTTGTTGGATATCCTCTTCTATGAAGGTCCTGATCAAGTCCTTTGCTTATGGGGAAAAAAATATGTTGTTGCTCTTTTTCTTACGGAGTAATAGGAGTTTTTGACCTATTTTGTATGTAAGACCTTTATCCAAACAGCTCTCTGAGCTGTTTCTAGTGTAGGCAGTCCTAGCCTTTCCAATCCAGCTCCTGGCACTTGCTGATCACACTTGGTGGGGACTCTATGTGGTAACCCCTCTGAGCATAAGTTTCTGAACCCTGCTTAAGTCCCCCTTTCCTTTAATCCCTCTGTCTGTGTCCCAGACCTGTGACAGCACAATTGCCGCTGTCCGGAGTTCCGGGCCAGCCACAGGATCTAAAATTTCTCTCCTTTGTCCTTCCCCTCTTTCTCAGAACCAGAGAGATTTCTTGCTCCCTGAATAAGGCAGGCTAAAAAGGAAAAGCAAATTTCTTTAAGTGACACATGATAATGTCTCTCTGAATAAAAGGTGTCAAACTGTATTTACCAATGGTCACACACACACACACACACACACACGCACGTGCGCACACCCACACACACGAACCTGTGCACACACCCACACACACACACGAACCTGTGCACACATCCACACACACACACACGAACCTGCACACACACACACGAACCTGCGCACACACACACACACGAACCTGCACACACACACACGAACCTGCACACACACACACACGAACCTGCACACACACACACATGAACCTGCACACACACACACACACGAACCTGCACACCCACACACACGAACCTGTGCACACACACACACACGAACCTGTACACACACACACACGAACCTGTGCGCACACACACACACACGAACCTGTGCACACACACACACACACACCCACGAACCTGCACACACACACACGAACCTGCGCGCACACACACACACGAACCTGTGCACACACACACACGAACCTGTGCACACACACACGAATCTGTGCACACACACGAACTTGCACACACACACACATGAACCTGCACACACACATGAACCTGCACACCCACCCACACACACGAACCTGTGCACACCCACACACACGAACCTGTACACACACACACACGAACCTGTGCGCACACACACACACACGAACCTGTGCACACACACACACACACACCCACGAACCTGCA
>CAUYRH010086324.1:0-52310 GCA_963574655.1 Perodicticus potto
TATTTAATAATTTCAAAACGTGACAACAATTTGTTAATTTTAAAGGTAACTAACCTTTTAATGATTTTGCTATATCTTCATTTGGTTGGAAAGTATGTGAATATTTGGTTGCAATATAGAGGTCCCCAGTTTTAGTTGATCTTCTACATGGGTAACAGTCATTTTGTCACCTTAAGGGCATCGTCTTGATTTGGATTAGGTGGGACAGTAGTAGATTAGCAATGCATGAACAGTCTACTGTACTTTTCCATATTTCATTTGGATCTTTCTTAGCATAAAACAATGACTTAAAAATGTCATCTAGAGCTCAGTCAATTTCATCTATAGTTCTTTAAGTGCCTTGGTGATATCAACTAGGGGAGGCTGAAATGTCAATGGTTGTGTGATGTCATAATTCTCAAGTAAGAGTGAAGCGTTGGTCTTATTTTCCAATTAACCTAGTCACAGATATCATCCTGCTCATCAATGACCTTTGATAATTGGGGAAAATGTTTACCCAAAATTTTCCTTTTCGAAAAGTATTTTGATAAAAGATAGTTTTATTTCCAAAATGCTTGAATTTTATGCCATATTTCATATATAGACTAAGTTTTACCTTGCACAAAAAAAATTCAAGTAATTTTGATTTGACATATTACACAGAAATACTGCATTCCCATAGACCATTGACATCTTCTTTCAATAGTTCACATTAATGATTCTGTTCATGAAAAGTAACTATCTGTTCTTGCAGTGATAAAAATTTGGACAACACACTTTAAAATGATATGGCAAATAATACTGAATACCTCGTACTTCAATTTTAGATGTTATGAAATTGATCATGCTGTGTTGCATTTGTTCAAATATAGTTATAATGCTTACAACTTGTAAAGTAACACTTAAAATAGTGTTAGCACAACACAGAGAGCTGGCTGATGCAAGATACAATGAAAAGAAATGAGAGCATCTGTATCTATTATTTTTTTTTAATCTGTTCAATGCACCCTTCATGTTTTCCTATCATGGAAGGTGCACTGTCTCTATATACTGTAGTAAATGTACCAAATTCAGCCCAACTTCATGACAATTATCTTGAAGTTGTTGAAGATATCTATTACCTATTCTCTGTTCACAAGAGTGTGCAAAGCAAGTAACTCTTCATAGCAAAGAAAATCTTCTGTTATGATCTGATGAAGTATAAAAACCTGTCCTGATTCAGTAATATCTGTTTATTTATCCAAAGCAATTGAATAATATATAGTTTCCTTTGGAAGTATGCATGAAGTTGTTTTGTTAAGTTGAAGGCTAATTCATGCTGCCAAAAGTTGATTCTCCTTGAAAGAAGCAATTGTTTATATTTTGAAACATTATTGAGGTCTAAGTATCCTACAACTTTGATAATACATTATTTCACAATTTCCACACAACTGAATAGATTCCGTTTCCCCCAAGTATATAAGCTACTTTGTGAGTTCCCTCAGTGGCATTATTTCCAGGTCTTGTTGCTGTTGTGCCTAAATTGCAGGGCCCCCCTATAAATCACCCATTGATCAAGTCCAATGCAAAAGCAAGTGGCAAATTTATTAGCTAGCCAAGGCTTTCTGTTCCTGACACAGCAGGACAGCAGAAAAGCCTTGCCCGCAGAGGGAAGAGCAGTTTTAAGGGTACAGAAAGGAACAAAGGGAGGGGGTGTTGGGTGCAAACTGCTGGGGAGAGCTGATGGGGGCATCAGGGTCTGGTCAATGTCTGTTCTGGGTTAATTGGCCTGGGGAAATATTTACTACCAGGATGGCCTGGGGAAATATTTACTACCAGGATGGCCCAGGTTAGGCCCCCTTATTACTTGGGGTGGACATACTGGAGCCGGGGGGTGGTGGAGGAAGCAGGTTGCCTATCACCTTTGGTATGCAGCTGTAAATTAACTCTTAGGTATGCAGCCATAAATTAACCTTTGATGTGCAGCTGCAAATTGAAGGCTGTAGGGCAGGGTAGAATTAGTGAAAGGCTGTGGAACAAAATGAGTTAGTTTTGACAAAATGGAGTCAGCTTGGTTCTTTCATTGCTGCTTGAAAGAATGGTTTTTGCTTTTGCTTTTCTTCTTTTAATTGCTGCAATACCTTTCGTACCTCTTCCTCTAATTTAAAATATTTGTGGTCCTTATAAGTGTTCTAATTATGATGTGCATTGAGTTTCTTTAATGTTGATATCACAGTATCACAAAGAAAGCAAGTCATCTTATCTTTAGCAGAAACAAGACAATATTGCAATTTCCAATCCTCGTTTAAAAAATTTGTTTCCTTCCTTCACAGTTCTCTTATTGTTCTTTGACATGATGTGCTGTTAAGCAGGCAAAATTAAAATATACTGTCAAGCAGCATGCTATTTGCAAATTGCACTTCAAACAGAAACACATTGCACCTTTATCGAAAGCTGATGACGTTGTCATACTCGACCCACATAAACGCTTTCCACCCTGCCTCATTGTAGCTGAGGGGCCAGTCAGGTGAGGGAAGGTAGAACTAAATCATGAGGGTGTAGTCCTCTATTTAACCCTTATGGCGTACTAATATTCTAAGTGTGGAGTCAATCTGGGAGGATTATTTTCTTGAATTCATTTTACCTGTTGGTATTTTAAAGATAGTCATCTAAAAAATAAAAATATAGAGGAGAAACAAAAATGTTTTAATAAAAATAAAAGGATTTGTTCTGTAAAATTTGGATTCAAGTCAGTTAAGGGCCATATTTAAGGATCTAGAAGGAGGGCACTGTCAACTCAAGGAGGCAGGTCCCTCAACCCAGGATTTAGACGGTGAAGTGGACCTGCCTTCAAATCCTCTGATACCTATGTCCTGAGGCAACTTGAGCCTTGACTTTTAAATTTCCAAGACTGGATTAATAGTAATTATCTCAATAGTTTATTGTATGGTTTTAATTAAAAAAATAAATGCAGAGGGCTTGAGAAATTTCCAAAAAATATTGGCATATTAATGTACTGGAGTTGTGATTTTTAGCAGTGTTTCAAAAGTAGCAAAGTGCTGGAAAACAGTTATTGTGCTTTGCATTGTGGGTTTTTGTAAAGTAATATATTTCCACCATTTTAATATTAATTAAATATCACTCATCTGTGTAATATAAATACACATGTGATTTCCTCATGAAACTCGGACATAGCTAATTGTTTTCCTTCACTGTGACTATGCACAGGACTGGCTGGCTTTCACATGTGGCAACTTAAGACTTTAAATGTTAAAATCGGTTTTTAAGCAGCCATCCCCACAAGGCACCAGTGACTAGTTTCATGGAAAACAATTTTTCCACAGAAGCTGGGATGGGTATGGGTATATGGTTTCAGGATAATTCATTTATTGTGCTCTTAATTTCTATTATTATTACATTACAATATATAATGAAATAATTATACAGGTCACCACAATGCAGGATCATAGAACCCTGAGCTTGTTTTTCTACAACTAGATGGTCCCATCTGGGGACAAGGGGAGACAGTGAGAGACGAAGCTTTGCTGTCCTGCTGTGTGGCATGGTTCCTAACAGGCCATAGCCCGTACCAGGTCACAGACTGGTACTGGACCACGGCCGTTTTAAAGCATGTGTAATAAAAGCCTGAAAGGTCCATTGTTCATGAATACAATAAGAAAAATTTTGCTTTCTTATCCAAGTAAAATATGCATTTGATAACATTATTAAGAAAATTTTGCATTATTAAGAAAATAATACAAAATATCTTTTATTTAAGCAATGATTATCTGCCCTATCTTTCTCTATTGTCCTGTTCCCCAGAAGCTAACAGTTTTAATAATTTCTATTACTAAATGCTCTGATGGCCCCTTCCATGACTCCACATGACGTATGAAGCTCTATTTCTTTATTTACAGATACTCCTATAATATCCTCTCCTTCTCTGAGATGTAGTTATGTCACATACCCAGCCCCTATCTTCAGTGTTCCTGATGTGTTTTTGGTTATTCTAGTGATTGTCTTTGTCACATGTTAATATGTTTATGTCTCTATTTCTAATTTGACCAATGTTTTTGAGAGGTGGCTGGTCCTCACTTGCTTTTCATTCCAGGTTTTACCCCAAAGTAGACATCCTGACACAGAAAATTTAGACTAACTGGTATGGTTTTATTTAGAGTATGTAGGAATTTGGATATTAGACTGTAATCCCTAAATGCTAAAATAAGAAGGAACTTTTTGCATATTACCTTTTATGTAAAAGCAAATGCCAATATGGTCATAATACAAAAAGGCTTAAAATACAGCTATATTTTGCTTTTGTCTCATAATATTGCCTAGGACACGAGTACATTTTCATGTTCATCCTGTAACACATTAATTTACACAAACAGGCTCTTCATAAGTGTGTGTTAATTTGAACTGAATCATTTGAATTTACAAAGTATGTCTATTTTAAAAGATAGATTTTTTTTTTTAATCAAGGTTTAGGATAAAGTATCCATCTTAAATCCGAAGAAAATGTTTTTCATGAGCTCAAGTCAGACACTAAGAGATTATATTTGTCAGAAGTAGATCCAAAATGATTGCACCCTGTACTAAGTCCTGCTCAGAGGCGAGAAACTCTGTAGTTTATCTTAAGAGAATGTCACATATGTTAAATGATAAGACAACATATCTCTACTCACAATTCACTTTGTGATTGAAAAATTTATGCTTAGAAAATAATTTCTATTCTTTTTATTTTTCATACTTTGAAAACTCTGTGTTGAAACACTGTTAATTTACTTATCAACAGACATACCTATCATCTGAATGAAGGTAATAACACATAAATAGTGGCAGATTCTATATTTCTCCCTTAATACACATTACTTGATTCTCTCCGCCTAATCATGTTGCCTTGATTCATTTTAAAGGGCACAGCTCATCCAGGGTGTCAGCCTTCTCCTACCTCTTAGCCTCTCTCCTCAATTCCGTCCTTCCCTTATTCACCCTGCAATGTTTTTTGAACTTAATAGAGCCTACTTCATATTATATAACGTATTTGCTCAACACTCACCAGTGGCTTCTCAAATCAGAATAAACGCCAGGGTTCTTTTAATACGTGCTCTACTTCACCTGCCCGCATTCACCCCCACCTCAGTATCATTTTCTCCCTCTGCCAATCTCTCTGGGTGACACTGGGCTCCTTGATATTTCTTCAAAGCACCGATCACACTTCTGCCTCATGCCTTTTGCACTTGCTGTTCTTTCAGCCTGGAATATTTTTACCCCAGCTCTCTGGCTGGCTAGCTCTTTCACTTATTTTAGGCATCTAATCACTTGTTTTCTTATTCTAACATAAAAATGTTCCTATTTTCCCTTCTTCTGCTTCTCGGAGCTTCCAGGATAGAATCACAATCTCTGTCTAAAATTGCAACTGTCTGTCCTTGGTAATGATTTCTCTGATGTATATAAAGCCACAGGTTCTTTTAGGGCCCTAAACCTTTGAAAGGTAAATCATTAAATTTGAGTGGATGGGTTACAGTACCAATGCAATGTTTTCATCTTTTTATCAGTATAGCATACAGCGAGCATTCCAATGATAGGAAATTATAATAAGACTCTGAAAATAAACATATTTTGGTTTGTTAAAGAACTACTAGCTCATCAATTACCCCAAGAATGCAATCATAAGGTTTTTTTCATTCTTTTTTTCCCAAGCATTAAAAAGTACCAATATGCCTTGTCCTGCACTAAATATCAGAAATAAAAACGTGAATTCAACACAGTCCTTAGACAGTGCTCTTAGACAGTTTATAATCTCATGAGATAAGACAGGTAAGGTCCATTGCTAGAACTAAAAACAGTACATGAATACAGCATGGAGGTGCCTCTGACCCACTTCTAGAGAGATTAGGCAAGACTTCCTCATTAAAGTGATACATGAACTGAATCATAAAAATGCAAATATGAAGGAGCTAGGTGAGCCACAGGGCATGAAAGTTACGGTGTGTTTCACAAGTAAGGTTCAGCATATGTAAACATGTAGAAGCAAAGGTAAACAGAAGGCTGGTGGTGTTTCAAGTAGTTAAATAGGGCAAGAGTATATAGGGGGAGAACTGATGAAAGATAACAGTTTACCTGCATTGAACAGTTTGGAGATTTTGACACATATTTTATATGTGTCCTGAACTGCATGGAGTAGAGACAATTAATATTTGCATTTTATAGTTTGAGGAAACCAAGGCACTAAAGGCTCAGTCACTTGTGCCAAGTCACACTTAGCTTAGCAATGTTTTTATGGATTCATGATCCTACTGCCTTACAGTTAGGCTGGTTAATTCTGCAGAGGATTTTTATTGACCTTTTTTATATACTGAGTACATAAGTGTGCCTGGAATATTTTAGATCGTGAAATGTTTTATAAATGGATGCATGGTACCAAGAATAAGTGATGAGACAGAGCTCTCCACGTATCTTAGCATCATCAGGCTAAGCATGAGAATTGGGAGCAGGTAAATTCCTAGAAAAAACTGATACAATTGTTCATCTGAAATGCATTTTTTGTGTTTCTTCTAAGATACAACTTTTGACAGAATACAAAAGCCTCACTAGGTTTAATTAGCCAGTGCTAACTCCATTCTTCTCAAACTCTGCAATAGTACTTTCAATCCCTTCATTTCACTTGTGCTAATGTAAGTCCTATGGAGGGAAAAAGTTTGAGTATCTCAATAATTGATGACCTCTAAATATGTCCAAGGTGCATAAACACACATATGGTAAGATTAGACATCTAACAGTCATCTGGCACCATTCTCTCTCCAAATACCAAATATATTCAGAATAATAAACGCTTTGAAGGAGAGCCCTCTTATCCTATTGAGTGAAAAGAAAGCTTTGTAACAAGATGAACCCCCCAAGTTAAAGTCTATTTCATAATTATAGCTTTCCAGCTTTAGAATTATCTCAAATTAGTAACTTCATATGACCAACTTATAATGAAATCATACTGTTTGGATATATTAAAAAGTAACTAACAACTTTTATTTCAGATCTTATGTTTAAATTGCATGACTTGCCTTCAGCTAAGGTCCTTATTTCACATGTGCTTGAGGTTCACAAAATTCTTTTGAGTTATCGTATAAGTCTAGAGTCCCATTCCGTTATGAATGCAGGTAGATATTATCTAGTCTAATACAGTGAGCCATTTAGCATTTGATACCATTTAAATATGTGATATAATTAAAGCATGAATTATAGATAAAAGAGTCATAACAAAGTTCTAGTAGTAAATTATTTCAGAGTATCATCAAATATCTGCCTTTTATTAGCAGCATAATAGGAATTGCGATCATAGATAAAATACATGAATTGTGTTGAAATTGTGTTTAGTGTTTGTGAGAAGTGTAATGCATTTTGTATTGAAAGAAATTAAAGCAGCACTGGGATAAAACCAAAACACATTTCATTTTCATATGAAAGGGAGAAAGTATTATTTAAAAGGAAACAAGAAAGGATAGTAGTGTTACTGAGTGCTTGCTATTTTTCAGGCACGCTTACATATATTATCTCTCCAGTTGGCCTCCTGCAAGCTAGTCTAGAAAATCTTTAACACTGTTATAAATAAATCCCTATGATTATGGATTTTGGAACATCCTATATAGAACAGCCCATGTTAGAAAAAATTTGCAAATCAATGCCTATGATTCAGATCACATAGGTTGGGTATCCCTAATCCAAAATAAATGGCATCGGAAGTGTTTTGGATTTCATATTTTTTTCTGACATTGGAAGATTTTCATCATGTGTACTGGCTGAACATCCCTAATTAAAAAATCTGAAATGCAATATGCCAACGAGCGTTTCCATTGAGAATCATATCAATGCTCAAAAAGGTTAAGATTTGGAACATTTCAGATTTGTGATTCAGATTAGGGATTTTCAATCTGTATTTGTTCATGACCCTTGACTTGGGCTTTAAATATATAAATATATAAGTTATATATTTAAACTATGTCTCCCACTGGGAGTTGCATGGACTCCCATTATACATAGTGTTAAGATGCCCTCCTCCACTGGCACATAGTGCACATTTAAGTCAGAATTGAAACATAATGCATTGCCAGTGATTGAAGACAAAAAATTATTTGTACAGAAAGTTCAATCAACTGTGGAAGAAGAAAGTAAATTATGTAGCAGTATGTAACAGTAAGTCATGGCAAGATTCAAATTCAAATAACATTAAGTTAAGAAGATAAATATCTAAAGATAGCCAAATCTTACTTCTGTTTGATGAATAAAAATGCTACTAACAGAGTTCATTCTGCAAAAGCTAGAAAAGAAAGAAAGTAATGGTATCATCAAATAAACATATCTAGAATTCAGTGTATGTTGTAGTCAGTCTACGAGAGACACTACAAAGACTGGCAAAAGCTCACACAACTTTACACAGTAAAGTAAAAAATAGAAGAATTAAAATGTCTCTTATCTTCTTGGTAGACAAATGATGTACCTTGTCTCTGGATACTTCATGCAAGAACATTCAATTAATTTCACAAGTATGTGTTTACAGTTTTAATGGTCAGAAGGTTAGTGACTTTGACATTTGTACTAGGCCTTTTATTGCAGCTCAATTTACAATTGCCAAAATGTGTAAACAGCCTAAATGCCCAGCAGACCAGGAATGGATTAACAAGTATAGTGTATGTATACCATGATACTATTCAGCCACCAAAAAAGATGGAGACTTTACATCTTTTGTATTAAACTGGATGGAAGTGGAACACATTATTCTCAGTAAAACGTCACAAGAATGGAGAAGCAAGAATCTATGTACTCAATCCTGATATGAGGACAACTGATGACCTAGTATGCAGTGGGGTGTGAGGGAAGTGGAGTTCAGGAAGGATGGAGGGTGAAGGGGGGTCACGGGGTGTCACACATCTCTTGGGGACAGGACACAAGTATAAGAGGGACTTCACCTAACAAATAGAATCAGTGTAACCTGATTCTTTGTACCCTCAATGAATCCCCAACTATAAAAAAAAGGAAAGAAATACATGACAGAAGTGCTAAAGTAAAAAAACAAAGAAAAGCTTACACCCCTTAGGCTTTCAAGAATACATTATAAAGGAGGAGAGTAGGTCGCTGCATTTCTCCTCTTTGTTATGCAAAGAAAATGTCATATTTTGTACTTATAGGTTTTAGACTTCAACCAGCAAATTATTCACTCTAAAATCTCTAAGTGAGATGTATACTTAAAAGAAGACAAATTAGAGTTCTCTGTGCAACAGGGAATTTGGTCTCTAATCCCAAAATACAGATCTAGTAAGTTGCCCTGAGCCACATGGGAGAGTGAGTGAGTAAAGATGAACCACAGTTAGTCTGTGGTTCTCCAAGACTGGATATTTCCCCCTAAGTTCCAAACCTGAGTTTGGGGACCTTTCTGATTCAGGGAAGAACTGAATTGTCCTGCTAGGAGAGGGACTAAAGAACAAAACACAAAGAATCCTTCAGTGCAGCTAATATTTTCCAGTTCTTGTCAGACCAAAGCAAAAATCTCTGAGCCAAACTCTCTTGAGACATAATGAGAAAGAGAAAGAATTATGGTTTATAAATAATGTAATTAGGAGTTGCTAAACTTTTGTATACTCTGATGAAGCTTATGGAAAATCCTTTCTTAGAATCATCATTTTATCTGCATAAATTAAAATAAAACACATAGAGTTGAATAGGAAACCAATGATATTTAAAGATAGTTATCATAGTATGTAAACTCTATTTGTAAAAACATACTTTTAAGGATATATATGCTTCTTAATTAACACATTACATTAGAAGTTCTAGCAATAGGTCTATTCACTACTAAAATTTTTAGTAGTGAAAGCATAAGCAATATTTGGAGGTATCTGTACCAATTATAAAGTAATATAAACATATCTTCAATTTCTATTGATGAGAAAGTCCTAGACATTTGTAAAATTACTGTGCTTTGTTGCCTATATGTGTGATTAAAGAAAAGCTAAAGTTCAGTTAAGAAAAAAAATTCAGGGCTTAGCGCCTATAGCACAGTGGTTACAGTACTGACCATATACATGGAAGCTGGCAGGTGCGAACACAGCCTGACCCAGCAAAACAACAATGATAATGCAACAAAAAAATAGCCAGGTGTTGTGGTGGGCACCCGAGGCAAGAGAATCACTTAAGCCCAAGAGTTTGAGGTTGCTGTGAGCTGTGACACCACAGCACCCTGTTGAGGGCAACATAGTGAGACTCTGTCTCAAAAAAAAAAAAAAATTTAGTTAGGATGTACAAAATTTTAGACATTTTCCTTCCCTGTCCAAATTCATGGAACAAGGATTACAGAGCCCTGAATTATAAGAAAAAAGAGAAGAGGGACCATATTTTCCTTCCCTTTTCTAGTAGATTGGCTCTTGCTTCCCCCTGGATTTCTACAGTAGCAGTTCCCAACCTTTCTGGCACCAGGGACTGATTTCATGGAGGAGAAATTTTCCATGGAGGGGCCTGGTTTTGATATGAGTCTGGAAATGATTGATTTATCATGGTCCTTGTATTTGCAGCCGCTCCCCCATGCTGGCATCACCATCAGCTCAACTTCAGATCATCAAGTGTTAGATCCTCATAACGAGCACGCAACCTAGATCCCTCACATGCTCAGTTTGAAGAAGGGTCCGTTCTCTCCTTGAGAATCTAAGGCCGCCCCTGATATGACAGGAGGTGGAAGTCAGGGCCGGGAGGTGGGTGTGCCAATGATGGAAAGCAGCTGTAAGTAAAGGTGAAGCTTCAGTCTCAGGCCAGCTGCTCACCTCTGTCTGTGCTGTGGGTCCTAACAGGCCACCAGCAGGGTGGCAACCAGGGGATGGGGACCAGTTCTAAAGGATAAAGAGCACAAAGAAATAGAGGACCACAGTCTTACTTACTTGTACCTGCCAGGCAGTGATCTCGTCCTTCAGAAACAGCTGAACTGAAGTTGTAGCTTTGTCTTCCTTTGAGATGGAGTACTCTCTCTTGATCCTTAAGGAAAATTAAGAGAAGAAAATAAAAACTGCGAGGGCAACAAGGCCTAATATAGTGCTACGGAAAGGCACTCCTCTTTCTCTCCAGAGAGGAGTTTGACAGACTACTCAGGAAGTCCCTCCTGCTGTTTCTTCTAAGCTTTGTACCTTCCTGGGAGTGATGAGATTATTTCCTTCCTAAGCATTATGAAATCCTCATTATATCACCACTGAAAGATTCTGTAGTAGGTCAGGACAGTTCCTTAATTCATTTTACATAAACTCACATATATACCAGATCCAAGACATACTTCCTGTTTGTTTTTGTTTTTCTTTCTTTTTTTTTTCTTTTTGAGACAGAGTCAGTTTGGGTAGAGTTTTTTGAGACAAGCTGTCAGTTTGGGTAGAGTGCAGTTACGTCACAGCTCACAGCAACCTCAAACTCTTGGGCTCAAGTGATTCTCTTATCTCGTCTCAGCCTCCCAAGTAGCTGGGATTACAGGCACCTGCCACAACACCTGGTTATTTGTTGTTGTTATTGTAGTTGTCTTTGTTTAGGCCTGTTTGAGCCCTCCAACCTCCCACTGAGACCAGTGCCCACCCACTGAACTACGAGCCCCCCCCTAAACATCTTGTTTTAATTCTACTTCATATTTCCTTCTCTTCCAAAGATAATCAGTCAGTAAATAGTGAAGCTGATATTTAAAAGTAAACCTTTCTGATTCCAAAATAGTAAGTTTTGTATTGTAGTATTCTATGCTACACCCAGCAAAGGACTTTTAAAGTCTCTGAGTTCCAAAATATGTATATTACAAGCCCATTATGTGAACAGACCCTATGTTAAACTCTAGAGGGACCAACACTTTGCAGAAAGGACATGGAAACTTTGAATTAACAGGTCTTATAGACTAGATAGAGATACAGACATTAATCAAAGAGCCATATAAATAAATGAATAATTACAAAGTGTTATCACTGTCCGGAATGTAATTGGTGAAGTATATAACGAGAATTCTGAACAAGTGGAAGCCAGCAAACACATTCCTGAGAAGGCAATGCCAATGAGGAGATTTTGGAGGATTTAATAAATTACACAGAGGCTTCCCCACCCAAGTCATATTTATATTAACATCTTAGTTGCTTTAAGTAATTTTATAAATGATAAAATATTTTAATTACTAAAAAGCAATGGCTTAAAGAGAAATTAATTGATAAAAGGCATTTATCATTCAAAAAGTACCAATAACTCAAGAAATTGTTTTCCCCTACACAGTTTTCTACAAGATCATAGATTATTTATTTCTAAGAACTTGGAGGTGAGGGCAACAGGGAGTGACTAATAATTAGTACTGGCATTTTGGCTGGGGGGTAAAGAAAATCTTCTAAAATTACATAGTGGTATTGGTTGTACATTTGTAAATGTGCTAAAAGCCATTCACTTGTACACTAAAAGGGTGAATTTAATGTATGTGAATAATACCACAATTTCTAACATGAGGGTAAAAGAATGAGTGGCATGAGTCGCTCATAGATTCATAGATTAACTGTTCACAGGCTCAAAACAACTATTAGTAAAATTTGCATGTGGTAACATGAAAGTTCAATAAAAAGAGCATAGCTGTCCATAGGCCTTTGCCATATAAAGATTCTTCTTTATCTAAAATCACACTCTGATGGAGAACACAGCTCCGAGATCACCAAGGAATAAAGACAATGCCCTCCTCACCAGGAAAATCAAAGAAATCTAGGAAATCAGTGAGATGACAGATGTAGAAGCTCAAAGCCTAACAAGTTGAATTATTGAGTTGTTAAAATGGCTTATAAGCCATTGGTTACTACACTAAGATAATTTTTTGTTTGTTTGTTTTGCTTTAGAGAGGATTATAGAATTTAACACAAAATTAATTCATGAGTAATGGAGCAGTATTGGATTCTTATCATCTAAGGCATATAAACAAAATGAAGTATTTACAAAGGAAAAATGAATAAGAAGATGAAAGGAATGGGTGGATAGTTAGAAATTTTTACTAAAATTAAAGTTTTGAACAAAAGAGAGAAAAATACAATAGTCATATTGTATCTGAAAGTTAGTATTGGAAATAATAGCTCTCCGCATTCAAATTCATATCACAGAGTTTAAGGGTTAGAAAAGGCCTTCTCTGAAACAACAACAACAAAAAAGTACTCCATGGGAGATATAGCTTTCAAACACATTCTACACGAGGATTTATGATTTATGACATTCAATCAGGCATAAATAATTTACTAGACATACACCAGCAGTTGTGGAAGGTACTGCCGTTCTTTCAAACTGAAGGAGTCACAGGCCACGTGCAGTAAGTTATTGATTTAAGATAGCACATTGCTCTTTTTTGACCTGCAAGAAATTATCACTTTTAAAAGTACCTAACTTACTTTCTACAAATACTTAATACATCATTAATTTCATTATCGAGTATATTTGAAAACAAATTATATATTACACAAGTGAAAAAACTGATGTGAAATTACAAGTAGCTTACGACTATGTTGCATGTACTGCAATGTCTCTAAAATACTGGAGCATTCACATACATTCTCATAGTATCTCTTCCATATGAAGAGTTTGAGATTCTTCTTATTCACTTACTAATAAGGAATGTTATACTGCTTTTCCCCTACCGTCCTCCTCCTCCAGCTCACACACATGCCCCTGCTCAAATCATAGGTGGAAAGTCCTTTTCATTGGATGGCAAGAAACTTTAAAACCTGGTTGCATTGCCATGCTCTGATTTCTCTAGAAACATCCTATCTGTCTACTCTATCACTCCATGGATAAGGTGGAGATAAAACAAGCATATATATAGTATAGTTGCATCATGGAGATAGTTTATTTATACAAATAAAACCATGTAATTTACCAAATGATGATTTTTAGAAATTAAACACATAGAAAAAAGAAAGAATAAGAAATATAATAAGAAATTGAATAACATGAGTGATTTGATTTGCTGAGTGAGGGTATACCCTAGACTGATAAAATGCTAGCATGGATTTGCTACTACAAATTGGTAGATGTGAGTTTGCTATTCCCTCAGTAGAACCCAACATCAACATCACTTAAACATTATAAACATCTTAACATTGAATACATTTCTTTCTTTCTTTTTCTTTTCTTTTTTTTTTTTTTTAGAGACAGAGTCTCACTTTATCGCCTTGGGTAGATTGCTATGGTGTCACAGCTTAGAGCAAACTCCAACTCCTGGGCTTAGGCCATTCTCTTGCCTCAGCCTCCCAAGTGTCTGGGACTACAGACACCTGGCTATTTTTTGTTGCAGTTTGGCCGGGACCAGTTTCAAACCCTCCACCCTCGGTATATGGGACCAGCGCCCTACCCACTGAGACACAGGTGCCGCCCAACATTGAATACATTTAAATGTTTAAAGACATATATCGTTCACATAGTATTGCCCCTCCAAGTAAATCAACGGTGATTCCTGGCAATCAAACAAAGAAAAAGCAAAATTTTCAAACACAGAGGGGAAAAAAGTATAGACTTATACGGATTTACTAACAGAGGGCATATCTGGATTAAGTGAAATAAAGTGATTTTTCTGGGATAATTCAAACCCAATGAAATGTTTATATAAAGTGATAAATTTGAGGCTCAGCACCTGTGGCTCAACGGGCTAAGGCGCCAGCCACGTACACCTGAACTGGCGGGTTCGAATCCAGCCTGGGCCCACCAAACAACAATGACGGCTGCAACCAAAAACTGGCCAGGCGTTGTGGCGGGCGCCTGTAGTCCCAGCTACTTGGGAGGCAGAGGCAAGAGACTCACTTGAGCCCAGGAATTGGAGGTTGCTGTGAGCTGTGATGCCATAGCACTCTACCCAGGGTGACAGCTTGAGGCTCTGTCTCAAAAAAATTAAAAAAAAAATAAAGTGATAAATTTGAAACACCAGTTTGTAGTAGCCTAGTCTTGCAAGTATAATTTATTTAATCATTAACAGATATTTATGGAGAACCTACTGTATATAGACACTGTTCTAGGAAGAAAGGAGAAACATGGTAAAATGTGTATGTTGGGAAAACTGCTGGCAGTGATATGAGCTTGTGGTGATGCGTGAATCTGGAAGTCTATGCAAAAGCACCTGCAGAAGGAACTGTGGGGAGCTAGGGCTGTGCCAATTATAGAGGAAGAGAAGAAGAAAGAAGTCGGCAAGGTGCATAACAGTATAGTCAATAAATCAATGTTGTATTGGACTCCAAGACTCAGGGAAAAGGAGTCAAGAATAATGGTGTTTTATAAGCAGGCTAAGTTGAACATTTTAAGTCTACAAGATAATTGGGCACTGTAGGCGTGCATATACATAAAACACAGTTTAGTGTTGCAAAATTGTAATTAATTACCATCGATTACAGAAACAATAGAATTGTTGCCAGAATGGTAGCATATTTTAGAATCATATTTTTGGCTTTTCAGAAGTGCCTTCTCAAGAACACTGGTCTTGTGAACTGTCATGAGCAAAAAGATTGCCATGGTCAAATGTTTATGAGAAAGAGCATGATATCCCCCAAACCTCACTAAAGTTTCAAATGCTATAGAACCCTGTTACTTTCAACCATGTATTTCCCACATCTCATCACAGAACCATGTGTTTTCATAATTCATATGTTCTACAAACTTGCTATTAATAATATAACTTTATATGCCACATAAGTTAAATCGGAAATTGGTGAATTCTTATGTTTAATATATTATGATAGGTGTGGGTTAAATAGCTTGTTTGAAAAAGGCATGCAGTGGTATGTGGTGTATGTCAATAGCAAAAATAAACATAGAACTTAGTTCTGACTTGCTTTTATCATCTACTGATTATTAAGAACTAAAAATATAAAGGCTGCCCTCTTCTCTACTACCCAATAAGATGACATTAAAATGTGGATGAAAAGCTTCTAGAGACTAATATTAGGAGAATCAGTAACATCAACCTGACTTAATCTTTATTCTGTTTATATTTTGTAAAAATAAAACAGATTACAACAGGTATATATTCAGACCATAATTTCCCCTTATTTATTTCAATAATATACTGCATAAATATTCTCAGTTACTATAATATTCTGCATTATTTCCTTACAAATTAGGCCATGCTGTAGACAATGACCAGAAGAAACACAGAACTGTGGTTATCAGTACAAATAACAGAATCTAACGTAATATTAGTTACCATAAAGACGTGTAATTTAATGGTAACTCCATATATATGTGTGTGGTTTAAAAGAAACCCTTCACACTTATAAATAAAATTTTCAACAAGATCTTCCCCAAATGGCCATTATGCAAAATGAAATGTATGAAACAAATGGAGGCTGTCAGACACATGTTGGGGCAGCATGTTCATGACTAAGCCACAGAACCAAACTTGAGTCAGAGGCTCTCATTTCTATTCATACTTTCCAGATCTAAAAATAAGAGATTTTCTCATGTTCATTCAAATTATTGTAATTTTAATTTTGGAGTACCTTAAAAATCAGAAAGAAAATTAATGTAAAACATACTGCCAATTCTTGAACGATTCTCTCATCAGTAGCGTTACCAGTTGAATAAAGTTGTCAATGCTGAAATAAAAATGCACCTGACTACTCTAATCTCAGACAATAATGAGTGATGAGAGTGATGCCTCTATGGTTATTATCATCACTGTCAATTTATTGTTGTTTCTGGAGCGTTCTAATTTCAGTCTGTTTAATTCTAAGTGTTCATTGTCCTTTTACAGAACCTTAAAGAAAAAAAGACAGAATATTTATTAGTCTCTCGATATAATATACTGTTTTCTAGCTCTGTGTGTGTGTGTGTGTTTTAAATATACTGTATTGTTATATTTTTAAACTCTGGCCAAGAATTCTTCAAAAGTGTTAACTTTTTCAAACTGTCATGCCCTGCCTCAAGATACCTAACACATCACTACATACAATAAATACTCTTTAAAAGGAAAATCAGGAATTAACTCCAATAAATTCTTGGTATAATACCTAAACCTATCTATGTTTGGTCTCCTTCACCCTTTTTCCAAGTCAAAGTGTCAATAATGTTGTGTGTCCAAAGATAATCACTTCATCTTTGTTCTTTTTCTTTTCTTTTCTTTCTTTCTTTTCTTTTTTTTTTTTTATTAAATCATAGCTGTGTACATCAATGCAATCATAGGATACAATGTGCTGCTTTTACGTACAATTTGAAATATTTGCATCAAACCGGTTAACATAGTCTTCATGGCATTTTCTTATTGTGTTAAGACAGTTGTATTCTACATTTAGTAAGTTTCACAAGTACCCTATAAGATGCACCGGTTTGTGTGGTCCCACCAATTACCTCCCTCCACCCATCCTCCACTTCCCTTCCCTCCCTTTCCCCTTTCTCCATCTTCTTGGGCTATAATTGGGTTATAGCTTTCAAGTCACATAGCATGTACTAGTTGGTGAAATATACATTATATGGAAAAGTACTTAATGCTACCAATTACAATTCAGAAAGGACCATGGTTGTGTTTGTATATTGAGTAAAGGAAATCATGAAAGTCGCTAATTTATTAACTTGAATTATTCTTCAAAATTATGACTTATTCCTTTTGTGAGCTCCCAAAGGAAAAAGAGTATACACATGTGTATCAATAAGGCAAGATACACATGTATATCGGTAAGATATATAAAATCAATAGTTCAAATGTGATGATAATTTTGGTTGGGGGAATATACAGGTATAGTCCCTCTTTATTGGGTTGTAGCCTATATTCATGTAAGGAAAATAAAATTATAGTCTCTCAACTAGCAAAATCAGAAGCAAAATGCTAGAAATTAGTGATCATATTAAATTTTGTGCTTAGACATAAAAGCTAAGTAAATTATGCAATAAAGTTATTTACAATATATAACTTTGTATCTTAAAATATGTGAAGGAGACACCTCTCTTCCCCCAGTCTTGATATACAAGTTAAGATGTATTCCTGAATATATATTTATGTATGTGTATATATATATATATATATGTATATATATAGTTGATGAGCAGGTCTTGCCTTTATTTATCAACCATGCATGTACAATGTACATCCTTTAATATATGTATGAATCCTATATATTCACATCTATCTATCAACATGCTGTTACATCTGTGATCGAGGACTACCCTTGACTATAAATCAAATTGTAGCCAAGAAAACTAACTGACCACATAAAGCTCACACCTTTCAGCTGGCATATCCAATCCTTTTCATTCTCAGCACTATTTGAAAAATATATAAGTATAGGTAACAATATGTGCATACTTCTAAATATCCTTATTTGAAGAAAGATAAAAAACTAAATTGCATTATTTGCTGCTGTGTAACAACTCAAGACTGTCGGTAAAAATGAATACATTAAATTCTTTAAAGGATGCTAAAATAATGAAGAATGTTTTTGATAAAGCTAATAATGTTATCTAACTGCTTGCAAAGAAGATCAAGTGACTATGGCCTTGTGAAAGGAAGCTTCAACCTGAGTGTATACAATTTATAAAATGACTACATTAATTGGTTTTAAAATCATCATGCATGAAGTATCATACCAATAAAGGTTGGTAATTAAAACTAACCGTATGTTAGTATAGTTCTTGGAAATTTGCCATTGCCATTGAAATATGTCCCTTTTCCTGTTTTCTTAGTCTCTACATAAGTGGTTTGTAGTGGTTCAAAAAATCCAATAGAGGGCAATATAATATTGCTCTGAAGCTGAGAAAAAGTACCAAAAGACAGAATTACCTTGCCTCTCTGCATGAGAGTTTTGAAAATGGGCTTCTTAACAAAAGGAATGCTTTAGTTCTATGCTTCCTTTATTTGTCTTCTTTTTCTGAAACACAAACCACCAGCTGAATTGAATTTTAAGCTCTTAAAAAAAATTAGAGTCTTTAAAGAAAAGAACTTATTGTAAATTTGAATTCCTATCTTCTAAATGTATTGGTAAATGCATACATACAGCACAGTAAAATGTCCTCCAATTTTATTTATTAAAAAATCTTTTTGCTCTACAATGTAATGTAAAAAATCCTTTTAAATGAACAGGAAATGTGTTAGGAATTGTTTAATTTTCAGATCTACATATGTATATATGAAGAAATTCTGGCCTTTGTGGGGGGCAGAGTCTCACTCCGTAGTCCTCTGTAGAGTGCTGTGGCATCATGTCATAGCTCACAGCAATCTCAAACTCTTGGGTTTAAGCGATCCTCTTGCATCAGCCTCCTGAGTAGCTGGGTCTACAGGTGCCTACCACAATTTCCAACAATGCCTGGCAGTTTTTAGAGATGGGGTCTCGCTCTTACTCAGGCTGGTCTCGAACTTCTGAGCTCAGGCAATCTACCTGCTTTGGCCTCCAAGAGTGCTAAGGTTACAGGCGTGAGCCTCTGCGCCCGGCCTTTCTGGCTTGTTTTTAAAGTTGATCGTGTATGTTAAAGGATGTATATTTTACATGTATGGTTGCTAAATAAAGGCAAAACTTGTACTCAGTTATCCACCCTATGAGTTTAGGAATACATCTTAACTTATATAACCAATCATTATATATAACTTAATATACCTTTAAGTTATACTTAATTCGATATGTAAGAATTAGTACATTATGGCTATAGTTTTACTTTAAGAAACTATTTTGTGCAACACCAGCTACACAAGCAGGGACCTATCTGAATCCTGCCTTGAGATGTATGGATTTGATTAAAATATGTTGCACCCCCAAATTGAACATTTGAGAAAAACACTAGCCATTGAAGAAGTATGTTAGGAGTGATGTTTTCTTCTATAAGTACAATGTGTCAGGTCTGTATTGTTCTTAGCACAGGGAGCTGCTAACTGGCCCAAGGATGAGTGAGCATCTAGGGGACCCAAGACAGCCTTTCCAAACAAGAGGCTGGAGACGGTCTGAATTGGAGTGAAAGGGTGATGGCCATTAATCAGATCAATTAGAGAGATGATCTTTGGGACTTGGACTAGGCCTGTGTCCTTCCAGCTTTTCTCTTGCATCACTTGTACTATTTATTCACTGGCTCACCTTTTCAGCTTGAACCAATGTGTTAGAAAGGATGCTGTTAGTAACTGACCACCAGAATGATGTGCCATAACTATCAGGAAACAATAAAAATAAACACAAGGAAAGTATTTTAAATTGAAAAAATAAAATGGAAGAAAATAATACAAAATTAAATTATGATGGCTCTAATATTGATGTTAAACGATAAGCTGAAAATACAGGCTGCAATGCTAAGCCCATTTTTTATCAGTTCATAGTGAAGGGATTTGCTTGGGTCCAATGTTCAAAATTAAAATGAGATTGTTAAATCAATCAGGTAATTTTTGTTTTTTCCTGTTGGTGTTGATACCAACTGGAACTGAGAATCCCATTTCACGTGCGCAACCTAGTTGGATATTATGAGCTGAACTGCAATTTACATTTTAATTACAGTCAATAACTCCTCGGAGCAGTAAGAAGTGAGTGGGCAGCAGGAAGCTGGATCTCAGTCACTATGGACCCAGTTGTGACCTCAGGAAAAGCTATTCTAAGAAGACAATGAAATTGTATAGCTCCCCTTTAACTCTCCCTGGGTTACCGGTTCCTTTCCCAATATTTTTTGCTCAAGGTATAAAAGCCCCGGAATGGAGATGATCCAGCGGCCAGTGTAGAACTCCTGTAGTCTCTGCATGGTCCAAGACCCAGGAAATCCTAACAGTGTGCACGGCCCCCATCATCTTGCTGTGTGGATCTGCCATAGCTGAGGCTGCAAGCCTCAGGTCCAAGCAGAGAAGAGTCCCCTGCAGGCCCCTTGGCAATCTCAGCAGAAGATTTTTCCAATATTTTTTTGTTTTGGTATCTATAATTATTTTACTGTCATACATATTCTGCATTTGGGAAACACTAATCCAGAGACTGTGAAGATTATTAGACATTGATGAACTGCAGAAGAACACACGAAGACCAGGACTGGCTGGAAGAAGAGGCAGGAGCTGGTCACTGGAACGCTCCAGTGCTCTAGATCAATGCATTTCTCATCGTAGGCTGATCGCTTCATCAACTTAGGCTGTATAAATATCCAGAAGTGCGTTTGTTTATTTTTTGAACAAAAAACCCTTTTTGTTCTAAAATGGTAAAATGTTTTTTTGACAAGGTATCCAAATTGACTATCATTCATGAGCAATGTTATCTTTTACTAATGAAACATCAGTTGGCAGTTGAAGAATAGTATTTAAGATAATACCATAAAGCGTTATGCTCTTTCCAATTTTTTTTCACATTTTGCATTGCATATTGTCAAATTCTATTATTCCTGTCTATCTATCTCTCCATCTACACAGTCAAGACAATCAGCCAACCATTTTGGTGCATCAAAACATTGTTTGCTTAGAAATTCTTCAGGTGCTATATAAGCTACTAATTAAATCATTCTAGTGATGATCTCTGGGTTCTCTGAGACAAACCTATTCATATTTGGCTGTTACCTGATAGGGACAGTGTGAGAACTGCAGAGGACCTTTAGATGAAACAGCAGTATAACTGTAGTGTGATTGGATAAGAATGGCAAATTTCTGGCACACATGATCTTTCCCACCCTGGCGCCTGTGGCAGACATTACTAATTAATTGTTTCTGCTGAAGTTGATCAGAATCCATTACTCGACAGCCCTTACCAGTCAAATGGCAATGGCATGCTACTGGAGATCTTGATACCATACCTATATTAGGAGCAAGAGAAAAAAGGCAAGGGTAAGGACATGAAACAGAGGGGGAAAAAAAAAACAGAAATAAACAGGAGAGAGAATGAGGTGAATCAAAGATTAGAAATGTCCGTTCTGCACTGCTGATAAACATTGGATTGTAGCAAAGGGAAAAAGAAGGTATAGGTAATAGTGTTTCTGTGTTCATCAGTTTCATCAAAGAAAAAGAGTCCTACACAAAGGAGTCCATGGCCACAGCTGCTGTGGCTGCTGTTGCCAGAGCTACTACCACGTTGGCCCAGGGGAAGCTGGAACCCCCTATTCTGAAATACTCTGACTGTAAATTAAATTCAGCAAATAGCTATTCGTCAATGTTATGTATAGTTTCCTAGAATGCTACATTCTATGGTAGATACAAAAAAGGGTCTTTAAAAATTTAGTTCTTCTGTTGTACAAGGTCATTAACATACATTATTTTATTTATATCCCCAAACATCCTCAGGTCCAAGTAATGTCATGTCACCTTCACAGAAGAGGAGACTTGGGGGAATTTAGCAAATTGCCAGTAGTCAAAACAACTACCAGATGAGACCAGATTTTCCACAAAAATTTAGTCTTTCACATTGTTAGCACATATGTCCATGAGTGTTTTAATGTGTCTCCGGATTCACTGGAAACCAGGAGAGAAGGAAAGGAACAGAGATGACTTCATGGTGCCTCCCGCTCACATGTTTTCTTGACTAACCCAGACAGGTTCCAAAAGATAGCGGTAAAAATAATGACAATAGTAACAATGCCCAATGCTAGACTTCCTATTTTGGTCTCATTATTTATGGTTTTTAATTATTTCTAGGGGTGTAAACCTTTGACATTTTTCCTTTGAAGACACTCATCTGTTAAACTTTATTATAAATGAGGTTTCAAAAACTTAAGGAGAAGCAACCTATTAGGAAATGACATTGCAGTCTTCACTTCAATGCATCATTCTTTTCCAACACAGTGGAAAGAATTTTGGTGTCAGACAAATGAAGCCTCCATTTTTTAGCAATGTTAATATTATTTTAATGGGGCACCGCTCATTTAAAGGGATTGGTGTATTTTAAAAAGGTTCAGATTTAATGTGAGACGGAACCATAAAGGGAATAGTAAGAACAAATCATTGAAGGGTAGAAACATGGAAAATGGTGTGATCAAAACTAAGGCCCTTTGTACCCTGCCTTCTAAATTATCAACTGGATAATACAATTCTGTGTAGTAACCCTCAATCATTAATCTTTCACTCAAAATGTATTGTCTGCTTCACTTGGCAGCTGCCTTGAGCTGGGAGAACAAACATGAATATTTGGGTTTAGCTTCGAGCAACACAGAAAGGAAAGGAATAAAATCTTCCCCAGATCTCTGTGTAACTAGTGGCCTACAGCAAACACAGTCAAGGTTGTAATGGTTCTGCAGGCAAGAACAGTATTGCGAATGTCCATGAAAATGGAAAGCAACTATAAAATTGATTGACACATTCTACAAAGTAGACTCTCACTGTCAATCATCTAAATATGATTCATTAATCATACTATAAGCACCTGACAGCTGACTGACAATAACAAATTCTCCCCAGACAAAGCTATATAGAAACTTAAGAGGAGCTTATTAATGTTGATACTGTTTAAACCGGATGTTATGTATCACACAGGAAGGAGAGAGCTTCTTGGAGCCCAGCATAATTGATTCCAGCAGAACCTTGTTACCGCAGCCTGCATTACACCACTTCTGATGCATTCCAAATTACAGAGGACTGATTGGTTTTGTGAAAATGTTTTTTACAAGAGAAGGAAGGAGACAAAACACCCTCTGATCTAAATTTAACAAATTGTTCAAAATGGACATTTTGAAAAATAAAAAATGCATTTTCAATTTATTTCAATAAATGGAAAGCTTTAATATTGCAGGTCATAAAAACATTGTCAGGCTGCTATGTTCCTCCATCACAGTGTGCCGGAGTTCAAGAGTTTCTATGCTTTATTTTGAAGTTTCCACTAATCAGCGGCTCTCCTTATCAAACTGTGTTATTTCTTGAGGTGATCCAAAGAAAGGTGGAAAGTGAAACTTTCTATAAAGACGTCAAGTCAACACTAACTTGTGAACTATAGTAAGTTTTCTGATACACACACACAAAATGTTAATATAAAATTTTTAGAAAATGAATTAAATGCCACGTAAGCTGAAATGTCTCCCTCCCTTTCTCTGGGTTTTTGATTACATTCTGTTGAGTCATGATAGAGTGGAATGAGTCGGGACTGGGTTTGAATTCAATTTTAGATCAACCCACTTAACAGCTATGGGTGAGTCAGTTATTCAGCCCTAAAATAGGGATAATTATTTTCCCATCCCGAGACTATAATAATCATATGTGCTCATAGTTGTAACAATGCCTTTTGCTCATTTAACCTATCTATTATCTGGCTTATTTTTTGGATTATCACTATTGTTTATGCATGTGTGTTGTAAATGTATATAACCTGGACATAATTGAAGCAATTATAGAAATTTGGACTAATACATTTGGCAGCTGGGAGGGGTTGCTAGAAGAAATCTAATTTTCTAATTTAATAATAAAGAAAACTAAGCCATTTAAACGATTTGCCTAACGAAAGATTTTTTTTTTTTAAAAGTCATGTCTAGAATATGTGGCCTTCTCAAAATTGCTGCTTGATTTCAGTGGACATACAGGACATACACAACTGAAATCTTTTCATTTGTTTCCATCTTGTCTTCACTGCAGTTTAAGAAATATTCATTTCAAACTAATTGATTAATCTCATATTAAATGTATTCGCTTTCATAATAACTATTTCTTAACACTTTTTATTCTAGTAGAGTAGAATAAGATGCATCTAACTGTAAAAAAAAATGATGCACATTTTGTGAAAAACTCATTTGTTCTTTTCGTAATTTGTTCAGAGAATCAGGAGGCTCAAAATATTTGTATTATGTAGACCATAATGACAGTATAAAAGCTCAGTATATGTTAGTGGAGAAGTAATATTTTGAATGAGAAAGGATTATCCCTAGTGATTTAGTGACAGCCTTGCTTAAAAAACAATATAGTAAAATTGATTATTAAAATGTCAAACTCTTGTTCATTATTACAGGTTGAAATTATTATCAAGAATTGAAAATGTAGAACTTTTCTAAGTTAATTATGCAATGGACTGTAACAAACTTGTCAACAGATGGAGGTGGTCAACATAAGGAAATAGGCCTACTGCACTGCCCATGTGGTGCACATGTCTGGTCTGTGAAAATTAGGTCACCATAAGGAGGTGGTCAGTGTAGGGATCAGTCAAATACAGAGGTTCTCCTCTATATGGTCTGTATACAATAGTATCCTATGTGGGATTACAAATAATTCTATTTGACTTATAAAATTTGCTTTTACATAATTTTTCGTTTTGTGTTTTGTATCGTCTCTATTTCAGAGTATAAGACATACTTTCACGTCATCAGCTTAAAATAATATAGTTGTTCTTTTCCTGGAATGACTATATCCAGAGAGTTTTTTAAAAAACTGATTTCATAAATGCACTCCTCTAACACAAAACACAAATAGAAGCAGCGTACATTAAATATCTTCCATGTTTATTGTTTTAGGAATAGCTGATTCTCATTACACTTAGCTACTTGCCCTTCACTATAAAAAAATGTGGGTCAAGTCCTATTTTCATTTCCTTATTGTGTCACGACTGAGTAGCATTTTGTAAGCATCTACGGCATTGTTTTAAAGGTGTCTTTCACATAAAGGTGATTTTAAAAAATCACTCTTCCCCGTGTTTTGCATAATGATTTTCTCTTGTTTCAAAACTCAGAATTTTTAGCCCATTGTGTTGAATCTTGCCAATTAAAATGCTAGCCTCTTGGCCTTAGCTTCCTTTCCCTTGTTCCCGGCAAGCGTCTGTTTTTCTGCATTCTTGTATAGTTTCACTCAAAATGCCAATCAGTGATGATTGATCACATTTTCAGACAACAGCCTGGACCCTGATTCTGCACTCCACATGCCTTTGCCACTTTGATTAATGAACATAAATCTGGGGTGACAATTCACATTTGCGAGTGGAGGGAAAGAATGATTAGAAATGCAGCGTGTTAGTAAGCAAAGGCTTCCCTTCATTCCATTACAATTGCATGGAAAACAAATACCTGCCCCTCAGAGGACCTTGCGGTTATCGTTAGGGATAGGGAGTATCTGAAATATGGAAATAAAACACATGCTGCCAGGGGTGTTTTCATTATTTTGATCTCGTAAAAGATCTTTATATTTCAATACAGCACAAGCAACAAATGATTTTGAAACATGGTTTCTATGTTTATGTAATCCTCTATGATATAGAACACCTCAAAAAGAAAGCTCCTCTAGCAAAGAGTAATCGTTTCTTTTTTATTTTTGGCATGAAAGGAAGTGACAAACCAACATTTAAACGTCTTTCCTTAATTCACATCAACAATAAAAATTAAGGAGTTTTTCCTATGTCCATTCAATGAGTTATTTGCTTCCCCCTCCCCCCACCAGTATTAACTCTAGGAACACAAAATTCATAAAATAACCACTTGTAAGTTTCAAAGCCAAAGTGCCAGTGATATTGTAAATGAGCCTAAAGTTAACTGGCAAAAATATTTTGTTTTCTTTGACTATGAAAATTTCTAACCTAATTGAGCCATACAAATCACTGATATTCAAGTAAAATATTCTTAAATGGAATGCATATAATATATAATTCACAGATCATATGTATTGATTCTGAAGTGACCTGTTTGACATATTAATTTGAAAGCATCGTTACTAAAATGGCCCATTTATTGCATCAAATGAGTGTTAAATCTTTGCTGCTACTTATAACTATTTTAAAGGGTCAGGGGTCTAATTGCCTCAACAAATATATATACCTACACCAGCAGTTACTATTCAGTAAGTATAACCTACTCTTCTAGTTAAAAAAGTGGATGTGCTTTTAAAATACTTGTCCCAATACTGCCAGAAATAATTTTAAAACTTCATCACCAGTTTGAAAGTTATAAAAATATTTCCCATGCTTAGAGTAAGTTTTTAATCTCTATTATTTTCTAAGAAAATGTTTTGTTTTTTTTCTTTGTGGCAGTCAAATTATCCCTCTAAGGCATCTAGAGTGGCTACGGGGCTCGGTGCCTGTTGCACACTGGTTATGGTGCCGGCCATATACACTGAGGGTGGTGGGTTGGAACCTGGCCCAGGCCAGCTAAACAACAATGACAACTGCCATAAAAAAGTAGCTGGGCGTTGTGGCAAGTACCTGTAGTCCCAGCTACAAGGGAGGCTGAGGCAAGAGAATCTCTTAAGCTCAAGAGTTTGAGGTTGCTGTGAGCTGTGATATCATGGCACTCTACCTAGGGTGACATAGTGAGACTCTGTCTCAAAACAAACAAACAAAAAAATAGAGTGGCTATGGGAAGAGTCAGTTAAATAGGTATACATGTAGAAGAACAGCAAAATGTTACTCTAAATTTCCAGAAGTCACATTAAAGTCCCACTAATCAAAATGTGTAGGAGGAAATTGACTTCTTCTACCAATGAGAATTACACTATAGTCTTTCAGGAATTCCTGAAAGCCTCACTTTGTTGGTGTCTTACCTGGGCTTCATTTAATAGTCTGTTTATACTAAATCTAAGCAGTAATAGGTGTGAAAAATGAGCAAAGTGTTAAGTGTTCATTGGATTCACTTCGTTTATTCAAAAAATGTTTATTCTAATGAGGCAATGTGTTAGGTGCTATGGGTAGAAATATCAAAGAGATTCAGTATTCCCAAATTCCAAATATTCCTAAATCTAGATAAGGAAAGATACATAGGAGGAAAATGAGTTATTATCCAGTTTCGTAAGTTTGGTAATGGAAGTTTGCATACAACAGAATGCTAACCAGAGTAAGAATGATCAGAGTGGGATGGGGGATCGTGAAAGATGTTATACCTAAATCCTGAAAATGCAGTTCCCGGACATGCATTGACGGAAACGATAGTCTAAGAATAAGAAATAGTACTGAGTACATTGGATACTTTTTCCTCCATTCTTGAGATACTTTACTCAGGAAACCTACTTATATTTATTCACACTTTGTTATGAAAGATAGAACACAACTATAGCCCAGGATGAAGAAAAGAAATGGAGTGGGAAGGGGGCGGATTTGATAGAGGAAGGGGAAAAGGCGGACCACGCTATGGAGCCTATTGCAAGGGTACAAGTCAAATCTGTCTTAACACAATAGTCAAGTAAATGAGGAGAAAGCTATGTTGATTGGTTAGATGTAACCACGTCATATTGTATAAAAAAAAGTCAATACATTGTACCCCACATATGCATAAATGTATTCATGATCTATGTGTATTTGACTTAATAAAAAAAAAGAATAAGAAATAGTGAATTGAGGACAGAGAATAATGAAATAGTATGATATGATAGAAAGTGACAACTAGTCTCGCCTGCAACTTAAGCATTGAGCATACAGCAGGGATGGGGGAGAGAGAAAGGATGCAACTAGTGAGGAATTTGTGTGCTTGGAAGTTTCAACCCCGAAGTCTATGCTATCATCTGTAAGTGATGGAGAAAGCAATCCGTGAGGTCTTCCCCTGAAGAAAGGGTGTGTCTAGTCAAAAGTTACCAATTTTAGAAATATTTAGAATACCTAAAAAACAGACTGAATATAACATCATGTTTTAATTGGTAAAATCTTTTGTGAGGTCCACCAGCAAAAACTATGGTTGATTCTTAAGACATGTTTTATTATAGTAGAAAACCACCAGATGTATGCAGTTTGTCATTAAATTTACCTTCACTGCAGCAGATGCCAAGTAACTAGTTCAGCAATTATGCCTAATGTCATCCCATTATCATTTATCATTTTTCTTAATGCATCAAGATCCCAAGTCCATGAAGGCAAGCTTGGCCAGCACCCATGGAAATATGGTGCTCATTTTGTCTTTGCTTTGTCATAAAAGGGGTCTTGCCTTCTTATATGTGGGACATGGCATTTAAGTGAAGTACATGTAACCTTTTAAGTAAGGACATTATTTTATATTTTTCATTTTAGATTGGGATAACCACATGACCTATAAGTGGTAGAATAAGTTGTAGCCATATGTCAAAAAGTAGGTCATCCTAATGAGTACAAGGCCAGAATTTTCTTTTCAGAAATGTCAGGATTTTTTTTTTTAATAGAACAGTAATGTATTTTTTAATAACTATTGTTTATTATGTATTTAAAATTATTGATTTTATAATTTCTTTAATTCCAAACATTATTTTAAGTAATCAATCCTTTAAGAATTAAATGGGCATGGCATCAGGGTGCAATTTGAATGGAAATATTTAGATTTGATAATTTAAATGTAAAGCCTTTCAAATGCTAAGTGTGTTCCTATGTTTCACGGACACTTCCTAGTGAAAGATGAACTACAAAGAAAGATGATTTAATAACAGCTCTAAATTACAGAATACTTTGGAAAGAAATATGGTAACATAGATTCCCAGAGACGTTAGAGGTCTTCCTTTAAACATCACCTACAGTCTATATGACCTTGACATCATCTCTGCCTGTCGGCTCTCTAGACTCCATGGAAATAACTGTCTCTGGTGGCAAGCAGGTCTCTCAAGGTAGCCTGCTTCTTCTTCAGATGGCTCCATTAGAAAAAGTTTTATATTATGCCAAATCTATCATAGCCAGCATTCCCGGGACAGACTATTGCCTTCTGTGGCCACACGGTATCAGCCCTTCAAATAGCTGAAGATAGCAAAAGAGGTTATTCCCTTGCCCTTTTATTAGATCAGTGGAATAGCTATTAGAAAAACCTGGTAAACAATAATACTCTGAATTCAGACAAATATTTTTGAAGCCTGTCATTGAATTATTGCAGACTGAAAAACGTTGACTGACAGTATAATTACATCGATTCATAACTAGGAGCTAATTGGCAGGTCAGTATTATCCTGGAGAGCTTATGTATCTGGGCAGTCTTGATGTTACGTGGATCTGCCCTTCAGGCCAAAATGCTCAACACTTTCATTCATGACTAAGCTGGCAACCTTGACTGTCATGGGATCGAACTGATTCCAGTAGCAACTCTGGGATAGAGAATGCGTATGCCTAATGACAGTCATTTCAGAGAACTGTGGGGATCATTTTCTCTATTCAGGTCTCTGATGAAAAGTCTACCTTTCAGAGAGCTTCTATCTGATCTTGCATAAATAGCATTCTTCCCTGTAATAACTCTCTTCTTTATTTTTCTTTAAAGTACTTATTGTCACTTTCCATTGTCACAAATCCAAACCTTCCCTTCTTTCCCATGGAATCACTTAATGGCCAAGTCTTTGGCATGAGCTGTGCAGTGAATTGAACAACAAACTTAAAAGGAGTGAACTCAGTGGAGTGACGGCAGGGGATAGAAAGATGCCTAAATCACATCCTTAGTCTTTGCATGCTAGAATGTGGGCTAGAATCTGATTTGGTGGTGTTATTTTATCACTCTTAACATTTTATGAGTGCCTTGTAAATAGTAAAAAAAATACTTTCTGAGAGATTGTTTTATTACATAGATGCTGTAGATAACCAGTAGGTGAAGGAGAAAGAATCCAGACCCCGAGATGACTGACTGCAAGATTAGGGGGAGTATTTGACATCTAACTATAAAGGTGTTAGTGATGAGTATAAAGAGGATTTTGGTGGGGAAAAAATGGAACATAATGAAGACTAAAATAGGTGAGGGAAAACGTACAGGTGTAATGTGAAGAATGCAGGTGATTTCAGAGGGATGTGAGAACAGGGCGGACTGTGAAAGTACATGTGAGTTTCAGAACTGGATATACCAGGAAGCTCCAGATATGTATGTTTTTACTTGGTGGATATGGTTGACTAAAAACAAATTCATGGTTATTAAAAGGAAAGGTGAATGCATTGGAAAGCCTAGAGCATTCCCAATGGGGATGGTATCAGCCCCAAGGGGCAAAAAAATGGGTCCTTGTAGGGCAAAAAATCCTTACATGTTACAATGGTTTGTGGCCCTCCAAAAGACCAGTGTGTAAACAGACATCAGCAGATCCGTGGTACATGTATAAATTTTATGGGAAAGGAAGTGGGGTGACAGTGGGAATACAAAGAAACATGGGCCTAATACCGGAGAGTAGAAACCATAAGAGAAAAGATAATAATTTACACAAGCTGTTCTCTCCTGTCTTAAGAGCTCTTCTTATTCTATATTGTACTTGGTATATTATCATGGCTTAAGGAGCAGACTGTGGCCTAGATGGCCTCAGAGAGACCTAGGGATTAATTTATGTTTAATATGTGCCCTAGACTCTGCTAATTATTGTCCATGTTGGGTATTCATTGATTAAAGCCTTACAATATGTTTATGAGAGTTCTATGAATAAAACTTGCTCACGCCCACTCAGCTGTCAGTGTGAAAGCCAGCCTCTCTATTAGCTTTATTTTCCTGATAAATGGGGAGAGCAAGATAGTCATACCTATTTACAGGTGTTTGTGAAATCACACCAGCTAATGTGTGGATAGTGGAAAGTGCCAGGTAGGAATATCAGCTCTTTCATCCTCTATCTGTGGTTGGTACCCATGCTTGTCTGGATAAACCAAAGTTAGCAGTATGTGCTGTCTTTAAACATAACATTCTACTTTAATTAATAATAATATTCTCCATAGCGGTTAATAAGTGTGACAAATGTACCACATTAATGTAAGATGTTAATTGTGGGGGGAACAGAGTGTGGGTATGTGGGAACTCTCTGTACTTAAGTTCATAACTTTTCTAAATCTAAATTTCTTGTAACAAAACATTTCTTTCCAAAAGATTCATTTCAAGCAATGAATTGAGTATGTTCTTTTAACTTGCAATTTAAAAAAAATCCAACTTCAGGGCGGCGCCTGTGGCTTAAAGGAGTAGGGCCCCGGCCCCATATGCCAGAGGTGGCGGGTTCAAACACAGTCCCGGACAGAAACTGCCAAAAAAAAATCTAACTTCATATAATCAAACGATGAAAATGTCAATGAGTGTGTGCAGGAATTGTAAACATTCTAGACATGAGCCAGCAGATGGCAGAACAAGCAAGCGTCTGAACTTGGGCCTAAAATCCAGCTTCTCATCAAATGAACCCTTTTCATTTTTCACAGTTTTCGTTAATTTGTAGTGCCAAACATACACGATCCTGCCATCTCTAAATACCTGTGTGAGGCTTTTGCTGAAAATAAAATGGGCGTGAGTATGGGGTGGAGACATCAGCTCCCAGGCACGGTACAGGTGAATTTCCCACTGAGGGAAGAGGCGGCTTTCCTGCCCAGCATATGCACGGTCCAGGCATGGTGTCTACAAACAGACAGACAGCCCTCTTCTCCAGGGCTCTGCTCCACGTTACCCTGGCTGTGGTGAGACCCCACCTGGTGCAGGTGGGTGGATGATTGACTGAGTAGACCTGACTCCTCGGACTAATCAGTGATCCCCAGCTGTGCTGACGCTAATCTCCAGTTACTGCTGGAACGAAAAGTGTAACCTCCAACTGAAATAAGGTTGGTGGACAGCTCTTGCTGAGACGGCTGAGGTGTCTCTGCTGCTCTTTGGTGTGTAGGAAAAGCAGTGTTTGTTAGAGAAAATCAATTTCTCTTTGGTAGATTATCCGGCCACAGATAGAATTCACACAACAGAGGTTCCATATGGAGAAAGATGATTTTTTTTTCCTTAGGTCTAGGAGAGGGGAAGATAATTGATGTGAGCAAGTGAAAGGTAATGTAGAATAAAAGGGATATTAGTTAGACATTTTAGTCCTCAGCAAAGAATTTAGGGCTAATGGCCTCCATCTGATACAAAAGCCAATTATGCTAATGGCTCTCTTAGATGTAAAAGCTGCAGGCATAAGTCAGCACAGACCTTTGGCACTCAATATGTTTGCGTGGACACTAAGGTGATTCTTTTCCTCCTGTTCCCTGGCTATTCTCTAAGTTAAAATCATTTTTACCCTTTGATATATGCCTGACCTGTAAGGTAATAGCACTGAATGGAACAGGGCTTTTTATAAGGCCATGATTGGATATGTCCTCCAAGCTGAGTCTTCCGTTATATTCAGAAGTGGTAGGAGAAAAAATGGATACCAGATGCTGTGAAAAACCACTACCAACAACAGAAAGTTGTCATCTTTCTATCCAGGATAACATTTGTCACCAAATGCAAGGTGACTTTTTAATTTCTTTTGTGCAGAAGGTTAATCATTGAGATGGGTTAATGTACAGGCATTAGTTAGTCTTAGCAGTCTGTTAAATGAACAGGTTTATTGACTTTACAAAAGGCTACTTTGTATTAGGATTACATGGAAAGAGCAGAACTCAGTGGGGTGCGATATAAAGCATTGGTTTTTTTCCTTCCCCCTTCCCTAAAACCCAGTGCAGCTGGCCAGCTATTTCTGTATTTCTGTGCTTCTGATGAAATGTCAAAGCAGTCCCATAGCTTCAGTAATTTTTGATTACAAAGACAGTCTCTTAATAATCAAAATCCCTCACTTCATTCAAAGTTAAACCTTCTGCAGGAGTTCCCTGAAACGCCTCTCAGTCAAGCTAGACCGCAAGGAACAGTGCAAAGTGCTTTAGCTGCAACAAATCTTTCCAAGGAAATTTGTCAAAAACATTCCTTGTTCCTCTGTAGTTTCCAAATATCTTTCAAGAATAGATTGAATGAGGACTCTCAGGATTTGGGGGCCCACCATTTTTGCAAGTCCTGCCTCATGATCTAGCACGTACTTCAGGATTGGCCTTTGTCCAAATAGAGAAAGGGTCTCGTTTAAATATTCTGCCACATTTGCAACTAGGAAGGATTTGGGGGACATTGAAAACAAGTCAGTATGAATGAAAATTGCAGTGTCCTAGGATTCTTGTTTAGTGACTCTCAAAGAGCAATGGAAAATCAGTTATAAGCAGGGTTTGGGGATATGCTGTTTTTCAGATATTTGGGTTGATAAAGTTTAAGGACTGCTGCCCCTTTTCACATTTTATTTTTTTGAGACAGAGTCTCATTATGTTGCCCGCAGTGGAGTGCTGTGGCATCACAGCTCACAGCAGCTGCAAACTTTTGGGTTTATGTAATTCTCTTGCCTCAGCCTCCCAAGTAGCTGGGACGACAGGCACCCACCACCACCCCAGTTAGTTTTTGTTGCAGTTGTCATTGTTGTTTAGCTGGCCCGGGCTGGGTTCGAACCCTCCAGCCAGGGTGTATGTGGCTGGTGCCCTACTCACTGAGCCATGGGCGCCGAGCCCCTTTTCACACTTTAATCACAACTTTAATTTCATACTTTAATTTCACAAAATATTCTTGACATGTCATTTTAATTGTTATTATTTATTTATTTATTTTTTGAGACACAGTCTCACTTTGTCACTCTCAGTAGAGAGCCATGGCATCACAGCTCACAACCACCTCAAACTCTTGGACTCAAGTGATCCTCTTGTCTCAACCTCCCAGGAAGCTGGGACTACAGGCACCGTGCACAACGCCCAGTCATTTTTTTTTTTAGAGACGGCATCTTCTTCTTGCTCAGGCTGGTCTTGAACTCCTGAGCACAGGCAATTCACCCACCTTGGCCCTCCCAGAGTGCTAAGATTATGGCTGTGATCCACCGTGCCCGGCCCAACATATCATTTTAAAAATAAGAATATTAAACTGGAGGATATTTCCTTCAGTTCAAAATTAAATAACAATGATTTTCTTAAAAAATCAAAACAAAGGAAATAAAAATGTCAAAATATTACGTCTAGTCCTATTTGATTTTGTTCACATACAGTAGGCAGTTTTGAAGATCTGTGAAGCTAAAACACGTTGGCACAATACATGAACTTAAATGAGCAGCAAGTCTTCACTGCATCTCAAATGAGACCACAGTGGTTAAAGATGAGCAGTCATTCCCAGCAACAGGTGGGAGCAACCATTACTGAATTCTTTCATTCCAATTGCAGTTTCTCTAAGGAAGCTTGTACTTTTTTTTATAATTTTTTTTTAAACTTAAGTGTCTGTGTTCTCAGTTGAGAGTATCAACTGCAACTGTCTCCAGTCTATGTGAAATGTGAATTTTTTTAAACTGAAAATGTAGCAATATATTGCCCTTTCCAAATGAATATTCATGTTTTTGATAGAGAAAAAAAGCAATTTGTTGAAACAAGAAAATGGAGTTGGATATAATTACAGTCATGTTGAGGGTAGACTATAAAGGGACTTAATTATTAATAAAAGGGCACTTGGAAAGGCACATAGGAAAATTTTTAAAAATGTGAAGACTTCTTTCCACCATCAGCCTGTAGGGCAGTTTAGTAGAAAGCAGCAACATTAAATCTGACTTTTAGATTCTTGGTAGACAAAAGAAGAATGCTGATAACCAAGAATCTCCTATTTTTTCTTACCAGCTTATTTTTTGATTTGGTGAGAGCCCACTGGAAACTTTAGCAGCCAAGGGAAACCACCCCACCTTCCTTCTTAGAGATTCTATTTTAAAAAAAAATTCTCCAGCTTATTTTTTAAATAGAGATTCTATTTTTTAAAAAAATTCTCCATCTTATTATTATGAAATAATTCGGAAATGGTTGCTCCTACCTGTTGCTGGGAATTACTGCTTGTCAATTCCTGACTTGATTTGCATGATAAACTGGGCACAAATTCTAAAGTCTGGAGGAGTTAGTGTACAATGGCGGCTGTACAATCCTATTTCATTAAATGAAGGCAAGCTCAAATAACATCTTGGGTCCACTTACTACACACACAAGTGCCTGTCTGGATGTGTGAATGGATGTGTCAACACCAAGAGTAAATGTTTGGGTGTTCACTAGAAATCTTTGCTCGGGCACTGCTGTTGTTTGTAGAAGACCCATAGGGGATGAGAGGCACTTGGTTCATAGCAGCAGGTAAGGATTTCACTGTGGGAAATGGCTGAGGACGCGTGAAGACATACCCTACTTCTGTACATGAAATGATGAATGTGTGTTTGAAATGTGCTTATATCTTAGTCATTTAATTTTTATTACATTTTTTGGGGGGTTCTCTTTGTTGTGTAGGTTTGGAAGTGATGTCATCTGTTTTTATTTGTTGAATCAGTATATGTTATTTCCTTACACATAAAAACACGTCAAAGGTAGCTCTCGTGCCCTGCTCATTCTAACTAGCACCTGCAGAGGAGCCAAGGCAGCCACTTCTTTTGGTGTTGTGATATGCAGAAAGAGAAAGTTATATCCATGTATTATTTAAATCATAGCAAATGGCGTTTTAATCTCCAGAAAGGCCTCTTTGAACAATTAACTAAATTAAAAGGAGACCAACTTATGTGCTTATAGCCCTTATAGCCGTTCTGTTAGAGGTGTGACCTAGAGCATACTTCTTCGGAGCTCAGATCCCTCATTTGTAAGATGAAGTGGTTAAACTGATGAACCTTAAAATTTTCTTCAGCTCAAAATTCTATCAATTGAGTTCTTGATAGCTAAAAGAAATTTGGCTCTATTAAAAATATTAATGACCCCAAATTAGTTCTTATTTTTTCCATTTAAACTATTGCTTCGTACATAGAATTCAAAAAAGGAAATTATGAAATTTATTTGCAGAGATCTGAATCCCACTTGGCTGCATAGTCTGACTCCTCGTGTGTGAAAATAACTGGCAAAATTGAAAGCTGCAGAGGGAGTCTAAGTGAATGGAACATCTCTTGCCTCCTTGAAGGGCCTTCTTGTCAGAGTGTGTTTTTAGAGTTAGGCACTTCAGCATCTGAAGCCAGAAAAGTAAAAGAGAAAGGGAACCAAACCAAATAACAGCAAACTCTGATGAGAACTCTCCTTTGCAACTCAGACTTCCTGTTCTTGGCGGGAGGGTCTGCATTTCCTGTAGAAGCCTTATGGTTTAATGTAGAATCCCAGCCCCCTTCAGTGAGTTGGGGGAGAAAATTCCACATATCTCTTGGAGCGTTCGTCAAAGTTTCTTCCTTGTGAAGTACTGTCATTTCTCCAAACCCCGCCCCCTAAATATTAGGAGAGGAAGAGGTGGGTTTTTATTTGGAATGCTGGTTGGGACTTTGGGGTGTCTGCGAAGGTCCTTTGTTTGGTCTTTATTGAAGCGTGTCACCAGCCATCAGAAATAACACTCGCTCTGCCTGCTCCGACGTGATGTCTTGATGTGTATACAACAGTATGTTATAAATTGAAATAAAATATGCATTTTTTCGTAATTTATCAGCATTATGATGGCACAAAAAAGGCAGTCTTATGAATAATACAGAGCTCTTCGGCGGGCATTATGTACTGTAGGTAATAAAGGCAGCCTCTCCCCTGGACTGCCAGGAGAGTTGTAAAGCAGAATGCATTAGTTCGGCCCTGTGATAATAAATCATTTTACTATGTCAGTAGGCCCTGGCTAACTTTTACTCCTGAGGTCTGAAAGAACAGTGTGCCATACGGCTCTGGCTGGTTTCTGAAGTGTTTAGATGGGCTCTGATTCTCCTGGGAGATGTTTTGAGTGAGCGATACAGTTAGGTAACAAGTGGCAGTATTTCTCAGGTATCGATATTATGAGGCCTCCTGTTGTTTTATTGCCTGGAGTGGCTGATTTTGTCCTAATTGGAACTGTAGTTCTTCTTTGTGTCTCAATTTGCAATATGGTGCAGTGTGTCTTTAAAAAGTAAAAGTTCTTCCTTGGTGCTGTGCAGCTGCTCTGAATGGTCTCCCCACCTCTTAGGAATCTGCGTGGACCAGAAATCAGTAAGACCTTCGTGCTCTTATTTCACCCTCTTAAAAAAATATAGATACCCTTATAGAAACTGTTTTTCTTAGAGTTTCAGTGGCCATCAGTACATTACTACATGTCTCAAATGGAAACAACCCTGCCTCTTTGGTAGTGACCCTCACTTGATTGTCTATGATGTAACCCTGTGGCTCAGCGAGTAGGTCACCGGCCCCATATACTGAGGGCGGCAGGTTCAAACCCGGCCCCGGCTGAACTGCATCAAAAATTAGCTGGGCGCTGTGGCGGGCGCCTGTAGTCCCAGCTACTTGGGAGGCTGAGGCAAGGGAATCGCCTAAGTCTAAGAGCTGGAGGTTGCTGTGAGCTGTGACACCACGGCACTCTACTGAGGACAATAGAGTGAGACTCTGTCTCTACAAAAAAAAAAAAACAAGAATTATATTTATACATATGACTACTGCAAATTCACTATTACAGACAAAAGGCAGGCCATAATTCACGGTTTAAAAGAAAAGTTTGTCATATACACCACAAGATGTTTTAACACTCAGGAAAAAATTCTATAGTGACCATGTAAAACTTGTATTAAAAAAAAAAACTTAGGGTGGCACCTATGGCTCAGTGGGCAGGGCACCAGCCCCATATACCAAGGGTGGCAGGTTTGAACCCGGCCCTGGCCAAACTACAACAAAAAAATAGCTGGGCGTTGTGGCGAGCGCCTGTAGTCCCAGCTACTCGGGAGGCTGAGGCAAGAGAATTGCCTAAGCACAAGAACCGGAGGTTGCTGTGAGCTGTGATGCCATTGCACTTTATTGAGGGCCACAAAGTGAGACTCTGTCTGTAAAAATAAAATAAAATAAAATAAAATAAAATACTTAGACATAAAAGAGCCTATAACACAATAAAGGCCTTACAATGTAATTCTGAATAAAGTTGTATGGTCAAGTAAATTATCAAAAGACTCTATAATTAAAGTTGAAATTTAGAATTTCCCAGGACTCAGTTTATAGCTATTATATATGTATCAGGCATCCAAGTTTTAATGAATACAATTGGATTAATTATAAAAGTGGAATTAATAAAAGTGAATACCATCATTATAAAAAAAGAATTATGTTTATATAAGCTTTGTTAAAATATTCAAGCATTCTGTATGTTTTTAAATTTCCTTTAGAATACCAGCAGGGATAATGGTTTGTCCATATATTGAAAAGGCCCAATTTTTTTTTTTTTTTTTTAGGAGAGAGTCTCATGTTATTATCCTCAGTAGAGTGCTGTGGCATCACAGCTCATAGCAACCTCAAACTCTTGGGCTGCAGCAATTCTCTTGCCTCAGCCTCCTAAGTAGCTGGGACTATAGGTGCCTACCAGGACGCTCAGTTATTTTTAGAGATGAGGTCTCACTCTGGCTCAGGCTGGTCTCAAACCTGAGTGCTCAGGCAATCCACCCACCTCAGCCCCCCAAGTGCTAGGATTACAGGCATGAGTCACTGCACCTGGCTAAAAAGGCCCAATTTTAAACCTTTCTTTTGGCTAAGAATATACACCTACATTTTTAAAATTTCACAACTTTTTCATATGGTAGCAAAGATCTGAACAAAATTATGAGAAACACTGGATGGAAAAATAGCAGCTGATATAAAGGAGGTGAAACACATTTCTTTTTGTTATTATTTTATGTTACAAGTGTTTAAACTAATTCTGAAAGAGTATTTTAGCTCTTTCTTTTTTTTTTGCATATGATCACTTACCAAACTTCCACTGTCTTATCTAAGTATCAGTCGGCATCCACACAATACCATTTACTGCAGTGTCATAGTATAGGTTACAACTTAAGCCATTTAAACCCTTCAAACTAATTACAGTAATAAAACTATATTAATAGTACCTTTTAATCCACTGGTAAATTAACCAATGTGGGTGGCTATGTGCTTTTCATATAAAAGGTTCTCAAGTAGCCTGAAAATATATATGGATTGAAACAGGTGGGAAGTAACAGTTCGGGCCCAGTGCTCCTTCCCATCTCTGAAATAGAAATGCAAGGACTGTTAGCAGCAGCACAGCAGCGGAGCTGCATAAGGATGGCCAATTTCTAAGGAAATCAGAATTTATGTAATAGGCAGCTCTTTAGACCACATCCACTCGACTTCATTTGGAAGCAAATACATAGCCAGTGCAGCAGGCAAGGCAGGCCATGGCTTTCCCGCATAGCAAATGGCTTGTGTGGCCTCCGTTCTGCACCAGTGGGTCCTTGGACCTGGCTCCCACAGAAGAGATTGCTGCCTTCCAATACATGGATTAGGAGAGCATGGAGCACTGTGGTGACAGCAGTTTTGAAGACAGATGCTTTCTGTTTGTCTCCAGATTGGGGACAGCGAATAAAATAGCCGTGCAAAGTCCTTTTCCATTAACTTACCTCTTCTTTTTGCTTTGTGAGTGCACCCTAAAGAAGAAAGTGACATTCTGACTGCATGATGGGTCTCTAGTGATCGTTATGAAAGAGTTGGAAATTTTGACAGCAAACTCGGGCATGCTGTCAAATATTAAGCTTAAGACGATCTACTTATTTGTGAAACCACCGGGTGCGCAGGAAATGTTGGTGCTGGGCCTTTCCTTTGGTTCATGTGCAGCTAGAGTTTATTTGATGTCTGAGACCCATTGTGCTTTGGAGTAGAATCCTCTTAGCATCCCTCCCGTGAGCTCAGATGAAAAATGATTAAATTCAAAGCAAAGTATCAAATATGCTTTAATAGGAAATTTTAGACAACATTGAATGAAATGTTTTTTAAAAATGCTTTGATTCCAAGACATCTTTTGTTTGGAAAACAGAAATTTGGAAATGGTCACTCTGTGGTGTGATACTTTAAAAAAATCAAAAAGGTTGCTGATTTGTCACATTTGTCATGAAATTCTTTTTTGCCATTTTATTTAGGAAAAGAAAAAAAGAAACAGAAAACTGTTTCACATATATATGTAAAAAGTCACTGTTAGGGAAAAATGCATACATATTCATACACAGGTGTTCTAGGGCACACGTACATTCTGACGCATATATAAGCATTTTCACTTGTAGAGAAGATCTTAAAAATACAAAATCTAGTATTAATTTTACTTAATGAATTTTCATGCAATAATTCTGAAATAGACCATGAGTAAACCTATGAGGTATAATTTCATATATTTACCTTAATTCCAAGAAAATAGGTATTCAAAAATCTTTCAGAGAAGGAAGGAAAAACATATCATTTCTTCCTGTCTTATCAGGTATTCGTTAGTTTTCTTGGGTTTAGCGCGAATACTTACTTCCTCTCACACTTTCAGATTCTTCGTCTCCATTTTTAAAAATTTACATTTTCCCAATTCTAAATAATTTGACTCATTTCTTTAAACATTCTTAAATTCTATATTTATATCTCTCTAAATTGAACAAAACATAAATTTAAATCATGAAATATAAGCCTCCTTTTGAAAGAAATGGTATATTTTGCTTGTTTTCAAAGTTGCTTTTTTTTAACATGGTAAAAGTAATCTTGGGTAAATTCTGAGGTGGAACTTACAAAAAACACTTTCAAATATTTGAATACTGTTATGCACTAGATTATGCATGCTTTTATACAGATATAATATAAAGATACCAAAATTTCATTTTACTTGATGACTAGGAACTTTATGGACATTAAAGATGTTGAATACTTTCTGAGATATTGGTGATCAGAAATTCTATCATTTGTCCTAATGCTTTGAAAACATAAGGTGTAAATGGAAGAACCAAGGACGTCAAGCCTTGCCTCATATTAGCTTAGGTGAAGGGCTTCGTAAATATTGCAGCATTTTCCTAGACAGAGCTAGAATTGAGTAAAGCCCTGATTTTCTCATTCCGTAGCTATGTAAACTTGGCTGTATTACTTAAACTTTCTGAATGTCAGTTTCATCATCTATAAATTGGGAATAATGATTTTCAGCGTTTCTGAAGGATTCGAAAGTGCTCAGTAAGTATGCTTTTCTTTATTGGCTGTCTTATTCATTCTGAATTTCTCAAAGTCAATACTAGCCCTCAAACACAGTCGGTGCCCAATACTCTGTAAACAAGTAATGGTTATAGTCGTTGAGAACAGACCTACCTGAGTCCTGGTTTGTACACTTCATATGTTCAAATTTCATGAACAGGGGTTCTGAAGAGAATCGATTGTGAAGGGTTGGGAGGGAAGTAAGACAACTTCGTGTCCTCCACATGGAAGATCTATGGGAGGAAGGGCAAGACCTCCAGTATGTCCATTACATGTCCGAGGGGGCACCACATTGCATCAACCTGGTGCATGAGATGCTCCCTTGCCAAGGGTCTCGGTACAGCAAGCCTGAGCGGCAAACTGGAAGCCAGGACTGAAATATCAGGAATCTGCTGGCCCCAGGAAGACAGGCTGGAGGGGTTCTGCCTGCCCTCAGTGGTGCTTGGCAATCTCTAGCAGAGGAGAAGCCATCAACCAGCGTGCACACACACAGCTATTAAGCATGAATACCGAGGCCAGAGGCAAGCATGGGTCGGGCATGATGGTTGTTAGGCAGGGAAGAAATGTCATCCATAGCTGCAGCTATGACATTATGAATTACAGTGAACAGAGGGACAGAGAAAAGCGGGAGAATAGAGGATTTAAACAACCAAGCAGAGAGAGTTGCTGATTCCTTCCAGAAGGCTCAGAAATCCTTAGCAAAAGGGAAAAAACGATTCCAGAGCGTGGCCTGCCTGGGGTCATATGTAGAGAAAACACTGGTTTCACTTTGCTGAAGAGCACATGGACACAGGAGGTGCAAGAAAAAGAAAAGATGCAAAGAACACGGGTCAGAGAAGGAGCAAGAGGGCGCCCAGCAGGGACAGGTTCTCAGCAGCTTTTCACTGTGTTTCGGAAGTGATCACGGAGGTTTTGTTTTTTTTACTCGATTTGATTCTTTCGTTTAATTTAAGACACCTCTTGACTGTTTTTTTAGTTCCTGCTCCCACTACTTTGACTAGAATAAGTGCCTTCAACTCCAAATAGGGCAGATACTCACTTTTTAAGTATTTGCGATATCACTTTGCCTGGAAGTGTGAGACTCCGATGCATAAAATAACATTCTGAGTATGTTGCTAACCCGTGGGGTTCCGGAATTGGACGAGAATGTGGCACATTAATTGTGCACTTTAATAAGATTCAGTGACCTTGGAAAATATGTTCTAAAAAATTGTCCCTCGACCTTTATGGATAATGTTTTAAATACTGTATTTAAAAACATTGGCTGAAGGTTTTAATAAATAAACAAGCTCCAAATCTCAATGACTTAACCCAGTAAATGTTTGTTTCTCACTGGTGAAAACTGCAGAGTGACTGTCCCGGCCGGGCAGCTCTCTTGGCTGGCTCTTCTCTGAGACACGGCTCTGAACTCTGGGATCCTTGCGTTTTGTGGCTCCAGCACTGTCTTGGGGCATATAGCCCTTGCTTTTGGCTGCTCTGTTGAGTAGGGGTGGAAGTGAGTGGGAGACGGTTGGGATGGTGGAGAAGAGAAGGCCGCCTGGATTATTAAATGGCCAGGCCTGGAACAAGTGTTCGTGACTTTTAATCACATTCCACCAGGTGGAAAGTTACTCGTGGAGTATCGCCTAGATGCAAGATGTCCTAGGCAGTGTCGCCTTCCTGGTGCTGATGAGAAAGAAGCAGAGCCACTCAGCCAGCATCACGTCTGGGCAGCCAGTGTGCAGCTTTGTCACCTCCACTCCAGTAGCTAGGCTATTGCTTTCATCCCATATCCAACTCTTGCCATCTTCCCTCCCCCACTGCGCTCCTGCTCTAGTGCAAGCCGTCACCTGCTGGCTGCTCTCCACTCGCTCTTGCTGCTATTAACAATGAATGTCATGGCCAGGTGCCAGCGATTTGGGGGATTCCCTTAGACTCTTTAACTGTTCTGTTTTGAAAAAGTAAACTCACCCCTAATATATATCCCTAGTATGTTGTACTCCAAGTGGTGGCAGAAATAACTCATCCTGGCAAAAGGAAATCACCCTAGAAATTACCAGAGGATGTGACATCGATTATTTAGTGTAATGGCTGAAGGTGTTTTCAGTAAAATGCAGTGTATGCTGTGTTCCCTGATCCCATTTGTCCTCTTAAAATTAATTTCTGTAGTGTTTCACAGTTACCTGTTTAATTATTCATTCTAGATGTCATGGAGAATGATACAGTACGGCAAAAGAAAGCCAATAAAACAAGTTTCTAATGCTAAATATCAAGGCTGGAAAATATGACCATTACAAATAAGCAAGAATCTGTCTTCCCTTTTCATAAGTATTCCACACTGACATGCCAGGCAATAAACAATGGTGACGCTTGGAGTAATTTGAAGATGTTTGCATAAATATGCTCAGAGTTTTATAGTATTTCTCCCCCCCCCCTTTTTTTTTTGTTCTAGAGTTTATATCATAAGAGTACGTGTTTCCCAGGCAAAATTTTTACCTTAAACTTTCATGCCAATGGAATTTCCACTTCTGTTTGCAGTGTAGTGTTAGGGGAGAGGCATAAACTTTCAGAATCAAACAGACCTGGTGCAAGTCCTGTGTTTAGCAGTCTTGCTGTGTAAGTTACCACTCATCTCAAAGGCTGTTTCCCTTGTGAAGTAAAACATACTTCACGAAGTCAGAGTGTATATGGAACTAAATGTTATAAAACAAAACGGGAATTTCACAGGCTGATTTGCCTTTCTCTTAATATAGTGATTAATTTCTACTAATAATTTGATATGCTTGTAAGCGGCAAGGTTGATTTCAAAGAGTAAAAATGTAAGGAAGAATAGTGTGGGACTTGTCAGAACTTTATGAAGATTATTAAGTGAGTTTCTCATCAGCACCACTGAAAAGATAATGGAGCATCCTCTTCAAATTTTCAAAGGTAATGTTTCAAACTAGAATTCCATACTATTCGAGCTTTTTTAACCACGAGGTCAAAAGAAAGACAATTTCAGAAATGCAAGAACTCCAAAAGTTGATCTTTCACTCACCCTTTCTAAGGAAGTTATTCGAAGGTGCCAAACAGTCATGAACACCAAGAAAAAGGAAGATTTGAGACTAAAAAAAAACACTGGAACCAATCTATTAAGTTTAATTGCAAAGAATTTCCTATATTGTCATCCATACCTCAAAAATAGTTCTCAAGTTTAGAAATTATAGACCAAGGAGGATGGAGTAGAAATGGATTTAATTCAAAGATAAAATTACTAAGAACGTAGAAGCTATTAATTATGAAGCAAAAGAACAAATAAAGAGAAATAACCCATCCCTTCCCCGCCCCAAATTAAACATCCAAAAACTCTATAAGAAAGTAAGGGCATAGGTATATAATGACAATCCAAAATATAGCATTCTTTTGAGCAGTTGATGGAATCAGAAGAGAAAACCATTTAATTGTTATACCAGGATATTTGAATTTTAAATAGCCAGAAATAATAACATTGGCCTAAAATTAAAAAAAAAAAAGTCAGACAGCACAATGTAAAGGTATATGGCACACCTTCTGGGTGTGGGACACAACTACAACAGGGGCTCTTCCAAACAAATGCAAACATTGTAACCTAATTGTGCCCTCTAATCTGAAATACAACAAGGAAAAGCATCAGACAGAACAAATAAAATCCTTAACCTAGAGGATAAATAATATGTCTCTGAGGTCTCTGGTTGTGAGTTGGACTCCAGCTTCACTATATGATGTCTGCAATGGTGTTTTCACTGGGGTTGTGACTTTTTTGCTGTTGATAATCTAAGACCTGTTCTCTGAAGCTTATTTTAAACTTGCTCTGATGATATTAAAATTGGGGGCAGACATGTGTGGCGCCTGTGGCTCAAAGGAGTAGGGCACCAGCCCCACATGCCAGAAGTGTTGGGTTCAAACCCAGCCCTGGCCAAAAACTGCAAAAAAAAAAAAAAAAAAAAAAAAAAAATCGGGGGCAGACAATAAACTAGTGCTTGGATGACCTGAAAGGTGCTAGGACTTTGAAAAAAAAATGGTTTATTAAAAAGTAAATTTTACCTAGTACTATTGGTGGGACATAGAACATATTATTCTTAAGTGGAAAGGAGAGACTCTTTCCTTCCCCTTCATTCTCCAGCCACCTTCAGTGGAAAATTGTGACCCCATAACGTGTGTCTTGAGCCCTTGGGCATGTGATTCCCAAATACTCACTTAGTAGGGGTAAAATAATATAAAAGTTTTGACTAAATGAAGTATTACTTTAGAAAAGAAATGTGATGTTTTATATAGTCATCCTCTAAGAGGCATGAGAATCCAAAGAGGAAAATCCGTGAAGCAAACTCTTAGCAGCCCGAGAGTCCCCTTCGCTTTACTCAGAGTGCCATATTGGTACTGTGACATCTTTGAAGACTCCCAAAGTAGATTTGTCACTCTTCTCCCACTAACCATTTCAGATTCTATTCCTAGTCTTCCCTATAGTGTACAGAAACCAATTCATATTTTCCAGCCCAAATGTATCTTTTAAACTTTAATGGTAATTTTTATATGACACAAATAATATAGAAAATTAAAAATTCCCACTAAGCCCACTTAGAGAAAACACTATTAACAGCTGTGAGTATTCAAATATAAATTTAAGAACTGAACTGAATTCAGAATCATTCCTAATTACAACATACTCTGTGTATTCACACACTTTACTGTTTGTAAATTATATGTTCTTTTCATGTTTTCTATGCTAAGAATATGTTATTCTGATTGAAAAATCCTATATGAATAAATATGAATATTTACCAATGTATTGTCACTCAAGTTTACTTTTTGTTTTTGTAGAAGATAATCTATCCCTTGATATTATTGCATACATTTTTAGGCTTCATTTTTTTTCTTTTCTTTTTTTTTTTTTTATTAAATTATAGCTGTGTACAATAATGCAATCATGGGGTACAATGTGCTGCTTCTATATACAATTTGAAATATTTTCATCAAGCTGGTTAACATAGCTTTCATGGCATTTTCTTAGGTTTCATTTTATTTACAGCAGTGGTTCTCAACCTTCCTAATGCCATAATGTATTTTCATTGTTAAAAAGGGGTCGTGACCCACAGGTTGAGAACCCCTGATTTACGGCTTTCAGAAATTTAAAAAATAATGATATGCTTTTTGTGGAAGATTTCTTTGTGAATTACCTGATGAGAACTGGTTGAGAAAAATTTCTAAAAAAATTAGAAGGAAATTAAAGGCACTAAAATGAGCAAAAGCGGTGAAATAGTCGAGTACAGTGGCTCAGAAAGGAACATGAATGTGCCAGATCGAAGTTAACATTTGAATTTCAGTTACCGATCGGTTAGAAAGATAAGACTTAGGAGGGAATCTTTTTCACTGAGAAGGCAATAGATGCCCCTCAGTTCTCTGCACTGGTCTAGTGGAGGTTGGTTGTCTAGGACCTGCTCTTTTGTTCCTATTAGAGCCCAATCAGTCTGTTGTGTGACCAAGCTTCCCCCCTTGACCTTGTTGTCTAATTCCTCTTGTTCCTATTGTTCTGCCACATTTCCTTCTCCCATTAGGCAAATAGTCCTGTCTCAGAGGCCAGTGAGCTTTCAGTAACCGCAATGAACAGGAGGAGACCTGGGTTCTTAGAGGAATTCTTCATTTCATATGTAATATTATAGGGCAAATAACTATTAAAAATAGGTAAAGAGAGCCAGCTATTTTCTCAAGCTGCTTTAATCTCTCAAGAAAATTTGCCAAAAACTTTCTCTGAAGTGCTCCTATTTTTAAATTCACAGTGGAAAGTAAAATGAGAGAGAAAAACAGAGAGACCACGTGTGCGCGAGAAAGAGATTTTGAAATTTTCTGCAATTAAGCTTTCATCTGGACTTCCATTTCTCAACCTTTGCTTAAGATTGATACTTTTTTTCTCTTTTGTAATCATTAGACCATTAAGACTTAACTTGTGAAGTTTATTTTAATTATTGACTTTGAGCTCAGATCCAGCATGGTGGTAGATACCGTCTTGTCCAGAACTCATTTATTTTATAATTTCCAGGTGTTTGAGGTTTAGATGTTGTCCTTACCAATCTTTCTTCGCAGTGATATTATTCACTGCAAATTGCAATGCCCCTTCATGTGTTGGTTCTTAAAGCTTTCAGAGTAATTTTTCAGGTAATACAATTATTATAATTTAATATTATGGGGAAACAACTGTAAATAATCCTACTATGTTTTTACATTATCAAATCGAGTTAGTTTTCAAAGCGTATTTCACTGTGTATTTCTGTTTTGCGATAACAGACTCAGCAAATTCAGTCACTAAAACCCACTTAAGTGTATTTATATGTTAAGATCCTCTGTAATTTGTATTTTTATCTTTATAAAGCAATCATTTTATAAATATATTACTTTATGATACTTTCATGAAAAGCATTCAAAAATAGGACCATTTCACCATACTCTATCAAAAATAGACTTCCTGCATGCATCTTTATTAAATGATCTATTTTGATCTGAGTAACCTCTATCAGTATTATTCTAAGATGAAGCTTTATTGATCTATGTTTATTTATTTATATCATTTTATATAACATATATTATCATATCATTTTAGGTACATATTGCCAATAAGTATATTCTAAAAAGTAAAATACTATTTAATAATTATAGCAGCACTGCATTGCTTTTGCATAGCTTTTTAAACTATTCTTTTAATATATATTTCTTTTATCCTCCCAAAACTTTTTGAAATAAATACATTTGTAATTATAGTAGAACCTCAGTAAGTTGACCACTTAAGAGACCATGACAAAGTGATTAACACAGAGAGGTGGTCAAAATGAGGAATTAGGCCTGCTGTACTGATTCACACGTATGGTACTTGTCAGGTTTGTGAAAATTAGGTCAACTTAACCAGGGAGTCGATGTAGGGAGGTGGTCAATTATGGATGTTCTACTGTATTTATATTTGTTTTTACAAAAACAGAAATAATATGGCAATAAATGATATGCCAAAGTCCCAAATCCTAATAAATTTGGTGCCACAATGAACTCACAGTTTTCCTGAAATGGTTCAATGATGTTTCAAATGCAGATAGTCAATAGGAAGAATTAAAATAAGTCTTAATTTTCTTTGGAGATTATATACATATGTGTGTGTGTTTATATATATATATGTAATTTTATGTGGAATGATTCAATAAACTTTCTGGCACACCCAGAAATGCCCCCAATTAAAATCAGACATATATTAGAAATATTTCATAATATGTAGGTTTTATTTTTTCCCTTGTGATCATTATCTCTTCTGTGAGAAATGGCCTCTAATAAAGATATTCATTTGGCCTCAGGATATGTGTACATTAAGGAAATAAAAACCTCAAGAGCTCTCCCTATTATAGCCATAAGATATTCGTCAAACATCCCCAGGGCCTTTCACATACTGGTCAGTTGTACGGAGATGATTATGAAAACTTCATGTAGTTTTTAGTGTATAACTTTGTGATCCATCAGAGCTATTATATCTTGTTAGACTTCCTTGTGCTTTATGGAAAGCTTCAGGGAAAATAAATATGACTTTCTAGACCCAGAAGTAGAAATTACAGAGGAATAAAGAGATCAAGGTTATCAAAACTAGAGTTCCGTGTTAAGGCTTCTGTTTATCTGCAGGGAAGCCACCAAGGTGAAAGGAGTTGTTGTTATTTTTAAAATATTGGATTATCTGGAAGATGAATTTCTTATCAGTATAGGTTATCTTGGGTTTCCAATTCTAAATGCTGACCTTATTTTTGATATCATCTCTGTCCTCTGACAGTTATTAACTTATAGATGATGGCTGGAGAGTATCTCCTGAACTCATATGTCTGTGATGGTATTGTGAATATTTGATTTCAAAGGGGGGGAAAAGACAGAAATGATGAGAAATATAAACATCACACCCATCAGAGCATACTATCTTGCCTTTCAGCTACCCACTGTGAGGAGTTTTAGTGTCCTGTATTTGATACACTTAGTTTTTCAAATTGTCAGTGGTTTAAGCATTTCCTTTTGTTCTTTATTCAACAGTGGAATGACTTTCTTCTTGCCATGATGAGCACCATTTCTATTGCCAGTGTCACACAAGTGAAATATGACTATATAAGGCTCCGTGATCTTTTTTTACGATACAAAGATAAGACATAAGGACACCATTCTTATAGAAAGGTGACATCACATTATTAGGGCTCTATCCTTTTCTGTACATGATTCAAAAGTGTTTAATATTTCACTTAACTAAAAGTCTTATTTTAGCGAACTCTACTATCATAACTCAAAAAAATAATAATGCTAAATATAACTGCTTTTCTGTAAGTGATGGTTACCAAACAATGTCTTGGTTTTTTTTTTTTTTTTCTTTTTCATTGCAGCATAGCAAGAGAAACAAGGTTAGATAATGGTTAGCAGGGTTTAGGTATTAGGAGTCCTGGTACCCAAATGTGGGTGGAAGGGGCCCAGGATTGGTTTTAGAGTCTCACGATTCTAAATTTGAAATCAAACCCTAAGCAAATTTGGTCATCTGGTGCCAAGGCAAGTTATTTAACCTTCTTGAATCTCACGTGGCTCTTCTCTAAAAGTGACCTAATATTAATTTTCAGATCTCTTGGTGAATCATTTGAGGTAATTTCTTTAAATTATCCAGCACAAGTTCATAATACAGTATCTGTTCAGTAATCTTTTCTCCTTTTTTTTGATTATGAAATTTTGTATGATGTTTCACATGGTAAATACACATACCTGTATGTTTACACATATGTGTGTATATATACTTGTGTACATAAATGTGTCTACACATATCTGCGTGTATATTTGCAGCTGTGTTATTCAAAATACTTGGACTAACCTCAAGCATGACATTTCTTTGAATTTTCTTTTCTAATCTTAAAAATATATATATTCAATTTATATTTCTACATTATTATATCTTTTAATATTAAAATAATATCCACATTCCCCACTTCGCAAAGTAAGATTGTCCATTCCAGAAAATACTCAATATTGATTATACGGGGTTTTGTGTATTCTGTTCACCAGTATATATATCCAAGGGAAGGGGTGAATATCCCAGTTTTCAAAATGTAACATGAGTGATATTTTGAGGATGATTTGTGTGCAGAGTTGTTTTAAAAGATGGAAGGATGCACAGGATTAAAGATGTAAGCATGCCATTGAGAGCTATGCGATCTTGCATAACCTCTCACAGACACTTGCATTGTTCCCTAGGTGGTGGATTTTTATAGACTCAGATTCACAATCGTGAAAGGAAGTTAAATCTTTTTCTTTTGTTCATGCTGACTTTTGCACAATGGGTTTTGGAAAAAGTTCCTTTATGTAGTTAAAAACTCTCCACTTATTCAGTGAGTTATCAAGCCTTGCAGAAATGTTTTCTGCCTATGATCTTTTATAACTTCTAGTTTATCAACTTCTCAGTTTAGACTCCTCCCCCCCCCATAATGAATGACATCAGATGCAGGTGACCCCAGGGAATCTATATGCAGCAGCTAAAGGGAGTTTACATGTTGAGAATGGATTATAAAGATTTCTGCTCTAGAGGAAGCAGTTTTCGTCTTAGTTTCATTATAAGCTGAGGCTCACTTTCGCAGACCAGGATACTACATGTAATTTTTTTTTAATTTTTATTAAATCATAATTGTGTACATTGGTGCAATCACGGGGCACAATGTGCTGACTTCATATACAATCTGAAATATTTTCATTGAACTATTTAACATAGCCTTCATGGCCTTTTAATCACTGTATGAAGACATTTATATTCTACATTTAGTAATTTTCACTTGTACCCTTGTAAGATGCACCATAAGTGTAATCCCATCAATCACCCTCCCTCCACCCATCCTCCTTTTTCCCCTCCCCTCCCTTGCCCCCTCCCCATTTCTAGTGCTATAACTGGGTTTTAGCCTTCATATGAAAGCTATAAATTAGCTTCATAGTAGGGCTGAGTACATTGGATACTTTTTCTTCCATTCTTGAGATACTTTGCTGAGAAGAATATGTTCCAGCTCCATCCACAAAAGAGGTAAAATCTCCATCTTTCTTTAAGGCTGCATAGTATTCCATGGTATACCTGTACCACAATTTATTAATCCATTTGTGGGTCGATGGGCACTTGGGCTTCTTCCACAACTTAGCAATTACGAATTGGGCTGCAATAAACATTCTGGTACAGATATCTTTATTGTGATGTGATTTTTGGTCTTCTGGATATATACCTAGTAAAGGACTTATAGGATCGAATGGCAAATCTATTTTTAGATCTCTAAGTATTCTCCAAACATCCTTCCAAAAGGAATATATTAGTTTGCATTCTCACCAGCAATGTAAAAGTGTTCCTTTTTCTCCACATCCACGCCAGCTTCTCTGATTTTGGGATTTTGTTATGTGGGCTAATCTTACTGGAGTTAGATGATATCTCAAAGTAGTTTTGATTTGCATTTCTCTGATGATTAAGGATGACGAGCATTTTTTCATGTGCTTGTAGGCCGTGCGCCTGTCTTCTTTAGAGAAGTTTCTCTTCAAGTTCTTTTCCCACCCTGAGATGGGATCACTTGTTCTTTTGTTGCTAATACGTTTGAGTTCTCTGTGGATTCTGGTTATTAAACCTTTGTTGGAGGCATTACCTGCAAATATTTTCTCCCAATCCGAGGGCTGTCTGCCTGCTACACTTATTGTGTTCTTAGCAGTGCAGAAGGTTTTTAGTTTGATCAGGTCCCAGTAGTATATTTTTGATACTGCTTCAATTGCTTGGGCAATCCTCCTCATAAAAAATTCACCCAGGCCGATTCCTTCAAGAGTTTTCCCTGCACTTTCTTCTAGTATTTT